>BQNB010021471.1:5791-59315 GCA_026074375.1 Tanacetum coccineum
GCAGAATCTTCTTTGTTGACTTCCCTCAACACCTTGTTATCTAAGCACAAGAGTAAGGCACTGTGTGCTTTCTTGTAGACATATGTCTTCAACGCCGCAGTCTTTTCAGCGTCCACCATGGTTTCCGGGAATGGATCTAACGCAGCCTCCCAACCATGTTGAATTAATAGACACCGCATCTTCACACGCCACAACCCAAAGTCATTAGACCCGTCGAATTTTTCGACGTCAAACTTCGCTATCGACGACATATTCTTTAACCCTTGTTGCCAAATAATACCTTTTTGCAAATCGATTTCTTCAAACGACACCCTTTGAAGAATAAATAAACGAGAAGAACGAAACACTACAAGTTGAACCGAACGATTATATTGTATTACCACAAAACCTCGAACTCGGTTACAAAGGAAAGAATAGAAGAATGCGTGTGTGTTTTCTTTAAGTCTATATTTCGCGCTAGCTTTCAAGGTTTGTTGGACTTATTTTACAGCAAGTGATATCAAGAGCCAATGTTACGTTGGTTTCTTGAAGCTAGGTCGACTTAAAGGCGTCCGCGGGTTTCTTGGTAAGTCTTGGTGGTTTTTGGAAAACAAGTAAGGTTTAACTTTGTCTAAGGATTCAAGAAAAGTGATTACTTGGAGTACAAGGTATATCAAGGTTGTAGACATGAGGTGGAAAGATCGAAGCTTTATGGTATTCTAAAGGTTAGTAGATCAATCTTTACAAGAAAGCGGGGTTAACACACGGCTTGTGAGACTTGTCGGTAAAGTTGGTTAAAAAGCAACTTGACAAGGTTTGTAGTAAGGTTAAAGAAGAATGACTAGTATGAATACTAGGCTAAACATCAAAAAGCTCGATAGGAATATTGTACAAAAGTATGGAAGTTCAAAACAAGTTGGGTTCAAACAACTTGGTTACAAACAAGTTGAGTTCAAACAACTTGGTCCTGGTGTTGAAACAAGATTCCATGGAGTACAAGATAAAAAAACGTGTTTGGTTTGAGGTGGAACTGCAGGGATCGTGAAGCTGAGGTTTTTCAAGTTAGTAACGATGATGCTGCAATGCCTCAAAGATGGTTGGAGGACAAGCAACCTGAAGAAACGACAAACACGGACTGCTTGGTAAATGAGCAGGAAAAGGTACACTTTGGTATAAAGGTGGGGGCAAACATTACGGTAACCGGAGTACCTGGTCAAGAAGGTGCAGAGGGTAATGTTGCTGAAAAGAAGAAAGGAGTTTATGAAAGCTAATCTAAGAAAATTACTAAAGTACAAGGCCTGGTTAACAAGGCGGTCCTCGGTTCGAGGTTCCAGCATTGGATGAAGATGCTGAGTATCGGTTATGTTTAAGTGTTACTCCTAAGGTGGAAATTGTAGGATATTAGGAGTAAACTTAACATAGGTTAGGCGGTTAAGTGTGCATTGTAATTTATATTAGGAATAAATTATAACTAGGATGTTTCCTATTTGATTTAGGAAAGTTTTCTACCCCCCATCTCTATAAATAGGGATGAGGGGGGATGCTAGTTATTCATTCTTCTTCCTCGTTGTAATAACTTTATTAGGGATTTAATAAATGTTTGGTACGAGGGTATAACGTTTGCGTACATTCTTCTTTGTTCATTCGTTAATTAATACAATGTAACATTTGGGGTCGCGTGTGTGTTTTCTTTGAGTCTATATTCCGCGCTAGCTTTCAAGGTTTGTTGTAATTATTTATTCAACAAGTGGTATCAAGAGCCAAGGTTACGTTGGTTTCTTGAAGCTAGGTCGACTTAAAGGTGTCCGCGGGTTTCTTGGTATTCTAAGTCTTGGTGGTTCTTGGAAAACAAGTAAGGTTTAGCTTTGTCTCAGGATTCAAGAAAAGTGATTACTTGGAGTACAAGGTATATCAAGGTTGTAGACATGAGGTGGAAAGATCGAAGCTTTAGGGTATTCTAAAGGTTAGTAGATCAATAGTCATACAAAACCAACCGGGTCAAACTGGGTTTTAAATCCTCAAATACCTGGTTCGAAAATTCGCTCCTTTTTTGAATAAATACTGTTCAACCAATCAAACTGACTGAGTCTAACTGGGTGTCAAAACATTAGTCTCGAGTTATATTTTACCAATGATTTGAAAACCAAACCGGATATTAAACCGCTTTTTCTCAATTCTTGGTTTTTTTCAGTTTCTTCCTGTTAAACTTATAGAAATGGTTTAGGTATGGTTCACTGGGTTGAATCGACCGGTTAAGTCTGATTGTCAAAACATTGATTCCTACATTATGTCATGGCTTACGACTTTGAGCACAAAACTTTTGCTACTTATTGTAATCATTAGTTTATCAACCACCTTGTCTTGGACTATTGATGCAAATAATCGTTAAACACCGTTTTCGTTATTAGAAAACCGTTTAAAAAAAAAAACCGGTTTTTTCTAATAAACCGGTTTCCGTTATCGTTTTTTGAAATCGGTTAGATGAGATCGGTGGGGAAGATAAATGTTCGAAATCGGTTTTTATACCGGTTCGGTTTTTTTCGGAATTTAAAACTTCGAATATTTATTTAATATACTTGTTAATTATCAAACAATTAAATTACACAATACACCGGCAAGGCATACTAAAACAAATACAATCAAACTTTTTTATTTGCACCGAAACATACTAAAAAAATACAACCATAACTTTTTCTTTAAACAATACAATCATACAACTAAAAATATATAAAAACTAATACATTTCGAGCTTCGCATGGCATCACCCGAAAACATATTATTGTACTCAAGTATTCGAGCTTGGCATTGCATCACCCGTTATACTCAAATCATTAAATCTTCCAAAAAATCTTCTACATCTACGTGATCAATATCGTAAGTCCTCAAACTCACCTTTCATCTAAAACGTATCGGAGTGATAATCCTAATTCAACTTCTTCCTCATAGTATACGTTTCTTCAACGTCTTCTAATATCGACCTTCCAACGATGTTTCAAGTTGTAACCCTATCTACTCCGTCCAAAAATTCTTTCAAACATACAATCTTCCACGATTCGATGGGATAGTCTGACCCTTCTTTCCGATATAATTCTACGCAATAGAAAAGGCGATACGGAAGCTACCGACGAAGCTTGGACCGTTTATAAGTCCCCAGCCTACGATAAAATGGCAAAATAGGATTTCCCTTTCTTTCCACCTAAGCCGAAAATGTCAAAGTATGGTAAACTCTTCGGCTTAAAGTTATTAAAAATTTTTGTAGCCATATATTGGCCGCAACTCGCTTGTTTGAGGCCGATGTTCTTTGACGCTTGTAGGTCTTCAAATAAAACTATTATAATGTTTATATTAATGTCACTTGCCAAGTCGTGGACATCCGGCCCGTAATTTGATCAACAATTGGGTTTTGTTGATTTGACCATATGTTTTGCAGAAATTCCAAATAATTTTTTTTAAAGTTATCGTTAAATTATAAAAATTGGAGTTTATATAGTTGGGTCGGGGTTTGTCAGCGTCTAACCCAAAGATAAGACTAAATTGTTCATTAGTTCCTTGTTATTAAAAGTTCTACGCCTCCAACATTTAAACATGGATTAAGTGCGGCGGAACAAGTAAAAACCAAAGGTAAATTAGCAAAATATTTTACAAATTTCTTTTTTATAACTTTAACCATTCTTCTAAACATTTGACTAGGTGGGGTTTTTAATTCGTCTAATTTTTCCGTCATAGCATAAATTTGATTTAAAACTAATGAGCTAGTTGTTAATAACAACCGATAATATATTGTTTGCCACTTTAAAAAACTTGAAAAAATAGTTAAATCATTTAGTAAATCCCAATCTTGGTCCGCTTATCAAACGGACTATTTCTATAACAAGTGTTTCAATTAAAACGTTTTAAAGTCTCACGTTGTCGTAATATATTTTTCAAACATCATTCAAGTAGAATTCCACCTAGTATTATTATCATAGCAAGTCCTAGGGATCTTCACCACATTGTTTACCGAAAACGACTATAGTGTTCATTTGTCGTTCTTTAATCGAACAGAATATAGGGATTTTACTATTAAACCCCTAAATTTCATCCTTAAACTATCACATATTTTTAATGCCGTGTCTTGCACGGATTAAATTTATAACATGAGCAACACAACGGAATGAAAAAAAAACCACTAAAAACGGTTTTAATACGTAATTTATTAACAAAACCATAGCTCAAGTATTAATGGATCATTAATCTAAGTGAAAATCGTAAAAACTTAATCTCTAAATTATATTCATAAGTGTCCATGAAAAATTTTTCATTAAATTAGATACCGTACTAGGATAACCAAATTAGTTAAAAAGCAATTGTCCGTTTCATTAATAACCAAAGATTCGGGATTAAACCAATGAGCCGTAACCGGCTAGGAATAAGATTTGTCGGTACCATGTGGTGGCGGTCCCCAAGTATCCAGTATAGTTAAGAATCACCATATTTATAATCACGAAAACCATCAAATAATTAACTTTTTTAGTCGTTCCCAATAATTTAAACACATCCCTTTCGGGGAGTGAGGGATGGAGGTACGACTTAACATTTTGATACCGGCGTTGTTGTAGCCATCCTTTTGAGTGATCTTCCGTGAAAGCTGTACGGGGGGGGGGGGGTGGGTCGAAGTGGGTGAATGATTTCGCTGATGGATTGAATACGGGGAAGACTTCGTAAAATCAAGTCGAACCGCATCATTATCAAATATAAAAACTTGACCATCCGCACCAAGTTACCTTGTCTCTAGTTCTCTTTTTCGCTAACCGCATACAACGTCTCTTTATAGTCCGTAGTGTAGAGTTGGACCCGGGGTTATAAAAATTTCATACATTTCTTGCAACGCGCCTTTCCACCCCCATCGATCATAAATACACATATCTAATAAGACCAAACATCGCCTTTTCTCCGTAGTTGGTCAAATTCGCACGCACATCTTCATTTGTGTAAATTTTTCCACATGCTAGTAAAGAAACGGAGGCATTAGTGAAGGCTAGTTTGAATTTTAGTTTTCCATTATAGCGGGATTTGAGAATTAGAGTATATAAATCACGATTAGAAGAAAAAGATAATTAGTGAGATTTTTTTTATGTGTTTTCAGCGCCCAACCCATTAGCCATGAATTTAATGAGGTACTAAGCCATGCCTTAAAATCATCAAAAAACAAAAAAAAAACACAAAAAACGGGTATAAAACCTAGTAGACGAGTGAGTGTTATATTAGTTAAAAAAAAAACCGGTTTTAAAACGCGTAAAACCGGTTTTTAAAAAAAAAAATAAAAACGGCTAGTTTGACTTATATTTTGACCGGTTTTTTTAACCGGTTAAAACCGGTTTTTTTAATAAACAATTTAGAAAAACGGCTAGTATTGACGAACTATTAAGGACCGGTATTTTTTAACCGGTTTTAAAACCGGTTTTTTTAAAAACTATTGTCGGTACATCCAAAAAAAAAAATTAAAACAAATAAAGTGTTTTGGGAGGGGGGGGGAGGAGGGGGGGGGGAGGAAAGGTGTAGGGAGCGAACCGGTGAATAAACCGTTATTTAATAAAACCGGGGTTGTGTGTGATGTTTGCGCGGGGTGGGGGGATTTTTTAAATGGTATAAGAGTTTAATAGATGGTGTGGGTTAATTAAGGTATTTATTTTAAGGGGGTTTTTTAAGGGAGGGTGGGAGGGGTAAGGGGGGTTTTTTAAGGGAGGTGGAGTGCGAGTGCAGATGGGGGGGGGGTGTAATTGGTGGTGTTCAGTGTTTGTGGTTAATGGTGGGTATTTTAATTTTAGGTTGGTAAGTAGTTGAGGGTGGGTGGGATTTTTTTTAGTGGTAGAGAATATGATTAGGCAGCATAATTTATTAATGGTGGGGCGATTTATAAAAAAAACTAAAATGAATAAGATACTTTCTAAAATTAAATCTTAAGGTTCTGTGGTTAGGATGATTGTTGTAAGGGGGAGGGTAGGGGTTGGTGGGATGGTGTTGTGGGATGGTAAGGAAGGGAATTTTGGTGTATTGGGGTGGTTGGTGTGTGTTGTATGATTGTTTAGGAGGAGGATGTTGTGGGTAATTAGTTTAGGTAATTTATTTATGTTTGTTGAGATTGATGGATTATATCTGGGGGATGAGGTATAGATTTCAAAAAGGATTGGGGGTTTTTAGATGAAGGAAGATTTGATTAATTTGATTTATGGGGGTTGGTAGGTAGGGGAGTGTAAAATATGGAGGGTGATTTTTTGAATTTTTTTGTAAATGTCTCTATGTGAAATATAGATCATTAATCAACCTTAGAGATAGAAAACAAATAGGAGAAGGGGAGATATAATAGGGATATATGTGTTTGAAGAAATCAGTCTGCTGTGTAACGCATCAAACACCCTCCAAAATCTGTCCTTTATGTTAGTATAGGGAGTCTTGCGACCATGACAGTCGACCAATTGCTCGAAATATGGCATGGCGTGGTTAATAGTGAGAAACCTTTTTTATGGGTTAGGCGCCCGGGGTCAATCACCGGTGGGTACGACGAGTCAATAGTTCCCAAAGAACTACTCGAGCGTACTAAAGAAATAGGTTGTATAGTCGATTGGGCTCCACAAGAGGATGTATTGGGCCGCCAGGCTGTTGGAGGGTTTCTTACACATAGCGGATGGAACTCGACTATCGAAAGTATTGTTGAAGGTGTTCCAATGATCTGTTGGCCGTACTTTGCGGACCAACAAGTGAATAGTCGATTTGTGGAAGAGGTATATAAGGTGGGTGTAGATATGAAAGATACTTGTGACCGATTGATTGTTGAAAAGGCTGTGAGGGACTTGATGGACAAGAAACAAGAAACATTTACCCAATCTGCAAATACTTGGAAAATGTTGGCTGAAGAAGCGATAAGGGAGATTGGCTCGTCATCTTTACATGTGGATCGTTTGATCGATGATATAAGAGCAATGACCTCAACTATGAAGTAATGATATATACACCTTAATCTGAAATTGTGTTGCGGAACCTACATGTGCTAGATAATAAGATGCTTGGATAATTGCATATATAAATTCTGTGCTATGAAATTGTGTTGGGGGAACCCATTGTAACACCCCACTTTTTGGAGCGTTAAACTCTCTAATTTACCTTGTTTCAGCGGAAGCGTCTACTCTTAGTCAAGCCCGACTAATCTCTTGATTCCTAAAGCAGCTTATCTGGGTTGCAAAATTTTTAAAAGAGTTTTGGGTCAGCCAAAGGCCTAGTGAGAATTCATGGTTTTCACATACAAAAACAAATATACAATCCAAACACTTTTCCAATAATAACAAACTTGTAAAAATGTTCATGCAGTTTGTTCAGAGTCATATAAGTGCTATTCATTTATACCATATGCTTATTCGATTCCACATACCTTTAAACTTATATAACCTAATAATTCAACTTATATTTCGATACGATGTATACCAACTATTCACATTTCCGTTCGGTTCAACGGTTCCAACGATTTAACATATTTCCGTTCGGTTCAACGGTTCCAACAATTTATATTTCCGTTCGGTTCAACGGTTCCAACAATTTATATTCCCGTTCGGTTCAACGGTTCCAACAATTCATATTTCCGTTCGGTTCAACGGTTCCAACAATTCATTTTTCACACTTCACAATTTCCACATTTCAACATTTATATAACTCGACATATAACCATAACAATTTTCACCACTTTCACATATTATCAAACAATCAAAACACGTAGCAAAATAATGATCATTTAAACAAATAGGCATTGATAGTATCTTTTATTAATAAAATGCAACCCAATTAAAAACACGTGAAAACTCGCCTAAAAAAATGCTCGGAATAAACGTTTACTTCTGTTAATCAAGGTCTCCTACAATTACATTAAAATCTTACTAAGATTTACCACAAGTTTAATACAAATATTCTTTTGTTATATAATAGTCCTAATTGATTGGTCGAGCTTGTCGTGAATGCCTTGAACGATTTTAATAGACCTGAAGTTACTAGCATATAATATTAACATGACCATGCACGTGCATGCTTCAATCACACAAGTTTCTCATAACCACATCATGATATTGAGTTTTTGAATTAGACACAACAAAATTATGTTTCATTCTTTCTATCCCACAACCATTGTTAAACTTTAACTATGCAACCGGTTTTAAACTTATATCTTTAACCCATATCGTAATCTACACGATCTTTATTAAACGTTTGCGAGTTATATGAACATTTCCATAAACATAGAGAATAATCATTAGAGCAATATATTCCTTGGCATTCTGGCAATCTACTGGAACTTAATAGGCTAACTAACATCTAGATTTGTTCGGATTTGCCGACTCTGGATTAAACCAGCGTTAAACGAAAATAGTTTAGTATTTTTAATGCTAAAAAAAATACTTAAAATATGCAGATTGTAAACAACCACATAATATTATCTTCATTATTTAGTCAAAGGTTTATCTCTTTGTTAAAAGGGCCTCTATCAAGACGCTAATTTTTTTATTTTCTTTACTTAGTCTTGATCACCTTTCACAATTGCTCCCTTACACACGTATTTCAACCTTCTGTACGTAAAACTCTTTTATTTAGAAGCGTCATGCTTTCAAAGCAATACTTTTCTTGGTACAAATCAGCTAAAGATAATGTACTACAAATCAGAAAGTGACATCATATAAGTTTCTTAATGGCACTACACTCGACCAATCTGCTCTCACATTCTAATTACGTTAATTAAATTCAACACAGAATGGAATGTTACCTTACTTGACAGTAGAAGCACTCGAAAGTCAAAACCAGAAAATGGTTTGTGTGTTCTTCGATATTTATCAATGATATTTGAGAGCAGTTAGGCCCGTAAATATTGAGAAAATCCCGATTTGTATGGGTCACGTAATCCTCCTATATATGACCAAATCAGTCTACGTTTCTTTTTCTTCTAAATGTTCAAAGCATATACAATTTACTCCTTTAAATATTAGGCTAGTACAAACACAACTCTTCGTCATTTATTTACTTTATATCTATTCCAAAAATTTAATAAAACGTTAATTCCATTTATTAAAATTACGGGTCTTACACCCATATATTTGTCCTCTTTAATTATTCGATTCTTGATATATTACAAAATTAAGTATTGATAAGTGTTTGAAAAAATGTAAATGTTTAAAGACAATTCACCATTTCTAAACTGCAAAGAAAAATATGAAATGACATAAATATAAACAGGAAAATTAGATATTCTATTCACAAGAAGACTTCATAAGGAAAAAACAACTGGGTTCGAGCACATTTTGGATTTCTGAATGTTTCACAAAAAATATTGAGTGTTGACATACTTAACGCACTTGCAACAATTCCTTTTTATTTCATTTTGGATGGTGCTTATTGAAACACTAATTTTTATTGAACAATTAAACATGGCATTCTTTTTGTCTTTTGGTAACACTAACAGTTTAGGTGCGTCACTAAACACCTTTGATTTCTAGTAGTGGATAACTAAGACACTTAAGACACATTAAAATAAAGCTAAAGTACATACTAACAGACAATTTTGATTAAAAAAAAAGTTTAAGAATCACGACCACAAACAATATTAAAAAACAGACCACTCAAATTACCTTAACATATAGTAGTATATTTTTGACGAAAAGATGTAACCGACCAATACTATTTGGTAGCCACGAGGTGTTGTGATTATTCTTAATGAGCCAATATTTAAACATTATACTTTGATAATCTTAGTTTCAGTCCTCTTTTATCGCAGTTATTCAGAATCGTTGTGACTCTTTCCGGCTCATCGCCATCATTTTGTAGAGCGAATTATTAAAATAGTATCATTAAAAAAACTCTGTATCATGTCGATCTAATTAATAGGTATCAAAAATCATCAAAAAGGCAACGCTAAAACTCCCCTTGAACCTCATGTACTAATGTTTCCGATACCACTCCAAGGCCCGGTTAATTGTTTTCTCAATTTAGCCGAGCTCCTTTGTCTTTCTGGCATTCACGTCACGTTCCTCAACACTGAACACATCCACCGCCTTCTCCTCCGCAACACCAACATCTTATCGCGATTCAACACGACCACACTTTCGATATGGAATCAATCCCGATGGGTTTGATTTTGGAACCTGCTTCCGGGCGACAACTTGGAAGAGGTTATAAAGTGCAAATGTTGTGAGTTTAAACCACTATTTTCGAGAGATGGTGTATCAGGTAGTGCTGCAGTACGAAGATCAGGAGCGGACCCGTGCACAGTGATGTATACTTGATGCTTTCTCAGTTTTGCAGATAGAACAGTAGGATTTGGAGACCTCGACCTCCAGATATTTGCTTCCAGACCCTAAGTCCTTGCTGACTCTTTGGACTGTTTTTTCATCTTCCAACCCTCTATCGATTGCAGGGGAATGATTCCTTTTAAGGTACATATTTATCGGTTACCAGTTACCCCCCCCCCCCCCCCCCCCCCCCCCCCCCCCCCCCCCCCCCCCCCCCCAGACCCGACTAAAAATGTTTAACGTACTTATATATTAGTTTTATTATAAATTACGACCCGATTTAAATTTTCATTATTTGCTATTGTTTTATATAACGGTCTTTATGAGTTGCATTATTATATATGCTTTTTTATTTACTCATATGTCGAAAGCATAATTTGGTAGGGCCGGTTCCATCGACGTCTCTTCTGTGTACCGTGTCTAGTAGTCTTTCCAGGTGCTTGATAGTTGCTGCCAACAATAGATGAACGGTTTTAGAAGTGGGACCCGAGGCCGAAGCCCTCTGGATCCTACGCCTCCGTACGGTAAGTCAGATAGTATTTAAGCATGTTTTTTATATATGAGGTGGCTTAGAGAATTACCTGTGTAAGTATCTTGTAGTAGGATGTTTTCCTACCGGATTATGTATATTTAGTGTATGGATTATGGTTACGTTAGGATGTGGACCTATCTTTTTATCGGGGTTTGATATCAATTAGGGTCTCGGCCACCCATTCAGAACTATAGGTGTGTAACACTATAATATTTTATCGTTATAAGTATGTATTATAAAATATCATGTATAATGAATAAAAAGTTTAAGTATATTATGCGTAATGACTTTTTCGGTCTATATTGCATAATGAGACTAAAGTATAAGTATATAAAGCATTATTGGTTTTCAGTTTTTTACCTTTATATTTACAGTGATAATGACATGTAATGTTACAAATTAAATTAAACTTGTCATCTAACCATACTATTCGATAAGTTATAGAATTTTAAAGAGAAATGTAAGATCCGGTCACCCAACTTTAAGATTTTTAGTAGTTATCTTTGTTACGAGAATGCGTTCTCGCTGTGGTACAAACTTACAATCGAATTTACTCAACAGATTGTTTACAATAACGGGATTGGGTATACATATTTTACAGTTCATCTAAAATTGAATTGCGTCAATATATAAATAAAGTTGGAATTATAGCGAAATGTCTGTCTTCATGATGGAAGTAGATGCCATATTAAATAATGTATCAAAGGTTTCCGGTAACCATTGCACCTCTTTAAAATTTCGTTATATTGTATAATCGTAAAAAAAAGCCTTGCAATCTTTCTTAAAAACATCACAGATAAAGCATTAAAAAGATTTAAAAAAATTAATTCTTGATTATCAAATAGACCCCAAGAGCCGACCAACACATATCTTTTGATTATTTAGTATTCTCTAAAATAAAGCTAATTTAAGCTTAATCAAGCCTAAAACCAACCACTAAAACTTTTATTACTATGAACCTTATTCATTTCTTAGTCATTTGTTCAATAGTTTCATAATGAAATGATTGTTTGATTACGATTCATATACATGATTAGTTTATAAATTTTCAATAATACCTTATATTTTCATAATTCAAACACCAATAATACCCAATACTCACGCACGAAGTGGGTAAAATGTGACCACGCATAGCATCTCAAGTATGAAAGATATTATTTACGAAAGATAGTAGAGACTGATTTCTAAGTTGTGGTTCCTTGAAAGGAAAAGAGCGAAAGACATCATACAATTTAATTTTGGATCAAAAGAGTAATCGATCTGTCGGGACCTATTTTTCATATCTACAAACAATTCAAGAACGCGAGAAGATCTTAATGTCAGCCGAAAGCATGTCTTTTCCAGAAATAGAAATGCATTGAGATGCCGGATTTCTTTTTCTTCCAAATAACCTAACGGTGGTTTGATCAATCCAAGCAAACCTTTAGCCAGTTGTCAAGATTAGTTTTGTCACTATGTGAGATTAGGCTTTGCAAAAATATCATCCAGAAATTATAATCCAACCACTTTGAGATCCATAGATTAGCAAGAATTAAAAAATTTAACTAAACGTTTTTTGACGCTTTGCATGTGCATCCTTGTGTGTGTGTGTTTACGCTGTGCGGTTTTAGTCAAGAAAATTAATACATATTAAAGTAAATATATAGAGGCGACCTATGCCAAAAAGACTTATGATTATCATCACTAAACATATATGAGAAGACTTAAATACAAATCTAACTCGTCCACATGCTCTAAACAAGTTTGAAATGACAACTGACGCAGGAGGGGGCTTACAACCTATGTGAGAGAAATTTCTCCAAACCATTATTCTATTTGAAACGACAATTCATTAGGTCAGTTTACTCAATGGGTAGAAGCTTTTACAGGTCCCCTCGGACATGGAAACATAATTAATAGTATACCTCTCATCGTCGAGAACTACAACAAATCTTAGTGTAAGCAAGTCGTGTGAGTGCGAAGGAGAGTAGTGCTTTCCAATTACTCAATAACAAGATTAAAGATTAAACTAAAATAGAATCTAACTACTCCGTATTATTTATACTTACTTTTATGATAACAACCCCGACTTCATTTATAGTAATCAACCTAAAATATACCTCTTGACTTTTCATTATATGTTTTTCTAATCATTTTTATGTACTACCTTAAGCGTTTGTTATGTATCTCGGAGTAAAAAAATACGAACTAGGTCGAGTAATTTTGTGAATACAACACAACTGGGCTAATGCAACGGTATGAATCTGTTGTAATTCCGTTGGAAATGACCATTTGCAACGGATTTGTAACACATATCGACCGTTGCATTAATGCTCCTATGAAAATTATGTTGCAAGAATTGCAATGGATAAAATATATTATATTTGTAACGGATTTGCAATGGAAGAAAATCGTTATTATACTTGCAACGGATTTGCAAACAGACAAAAATTTGCAACCTAAATTGCAATGGTATAAAATTTTGAAGAGACCTATTGCCAACGAGAAAACCTCTATTATAACCTGTTGCAAAAAGTTCATATTTGGTCAAATAAAAACTTAAATATTTTTGCTATTTTTATGTAATATACAAATATTTAATTGCAAATATTTTTAAATGTACAAATAAAACCAAAATTGATAATTATAAAAACATCTCAATGTCATAATAAGATCAAAAGTGTACAAAATCCCAATTGTATTAAATACATGCTGTATCCATTGAAAATGATAAAAGTTCAACAACGAGACTGTTTCTACGAAACTAGGACGGTTGCTGCATAAATGTAAGAGATGCTATATCTTGCCACCTTAGTAAATTGTTGATTTGAAGATGAGTTGATGATCCTGTCAAACTATTTAGTTTAATACATGGTGACTGTTTTTCTTTATGCTTTCCGCAGTTCATGCTAACGATGTGAACGTAAATAAAATGAAAGATCAGTGTAAAGCATACGATCTTGGCTTCAAAGATCATCCTGAAAACTATAATAAAGTTAGGATAACACTGACATTTCTTGAAGACGAACTCATTCAGAAATACTATCAAGTATACAAAGTAAAAAAATCAAACGCTTAACTATAAACAATATTAAGAAAAATTTTAGTTATATACCTCTCATTATCACACACAAAACCACACTTGGTATACTTACTACATTAATGCTGAGTTGAAGCATTTAGCTTCATCAATCAACTTATTTCAATCACTGATATAGAATTAGTTCAATAGTTACTTCAACTAAAACGTGTATAAATTTTAAAAATAATAAGATAAAAACGTTTTTTTAGAATGTTAATTTTCAGTTAATTATAAAAGTATCTACTTGACTATTTATTGTATGATTCTATGGTAGCACCCTATGATAAGTCGCATCGTTCGTCCTAAAAGACTAAACATTGCAAAATGATAAAACCTTAACGATCATTTACTTTTTGTTAGCTTAACCTGCTCCAGCAGGACAAGCAGGTCACCGCTACACACAATGTACGAAATCACCAGGTTTAGTGATTTAATAGGAAAAAAAAGATGGCTACATAGAACGGTAAAAATAGACAAGTTCGATGCATTTTTATCATTCGGCCCTACATAGATTAAACACACAATTTGATTTTTAGAAAATGATCGTGGTGTACGGACTTAAACGAATATTCTTTTTAAGACAAACCATTCAAATTTCGTCAACATATTATATTTTCTTGACGACTTAAACTCAACCATATTTTTATTTTCACTCACCAAAGTGGCTTTGTGATCGTTTTCATAGCAGTATCTTTGTTAATCTTGTCTTAAGCCTCTTAATCTACACTTATTGTTCGTATGCGTTGATATTCATCTTGATTCATCCTTTATCATAGAACTCATTAAAATTATCATTGGTTTAGAGCACCAAACTGATCTAACATGGAAAAACAAAATCATCAAAAGATGACTCTACAACCCCTCGACTATGTTTCGTAAATATTTCGCCTAATACTCTAGTCAAGGCCCGGTTAATTGTTTCTCAAGTTAGCGAGCTCTTGATGCCGTTCTGGCAATCTATGTCACGTTCTCAATACCGATCTTATCCACCGCCCTCTCCTCCGTCCAACACAACGTGTCTTTATCGCGATTCTGCCTGACTACTCCAACTTTCGATTTGAGATCAATCCGGGATGGACGTTTGATTTTGAAATCCCTGTCTCTGCTACCAACATCAAGAGGTTATTGAAGAGAGAGAAAATGCTGTGAGTAAACCACTTTTTTCTGAAGTGATTGATGATATCTGGTTAGGTACAGTATGGAAGATCGGAGAGTGACATCGGTAACTAGTTGATGAATGGGTAAAATGTGACCACGCTTAGCATCTCAAGTATGAAAGATATTATTTACGAAAGATAGTAGAGACTGATTTCTAAGTTGTGGTTCCTTGAAAGGAAAAGAGTGAAAGACATCATACAATTTAATTTTGGATCAAAAGACTAATCGGTCTGCCGGGACCAATTTTTCATATCTGCAAACAATTCAAGAACGTGAGAAGATCTAATGTCAGCCAAAAGCGTGTCTTTTCCAGAAATGATGAGATGCCCGATTTCTTTTTTTCCAAATAACCTACACGGTGGTTTGAACCACATCCAAGCAAACCTTTAGCCAGTTGTCAAGATTAGTTTTGTCACTATGTGAGATTAGGCTTTGCAAATTAAAAATATCATCCAGAAATTATAATCCAACCACTTTGAGATCCATAGATTAGCAAGAATTAAAATTTTTAACTAAACGTTTAGCTGTGGATCATTTTAGTCAAGAAAATTAATACATATTAAAGTAAATATATAGAGGCGACCTATGCCAAAAAGACTTATGATTATCATCACTAAACATATATGAGAATACTTAAATACAAATCTTGCCACATGCAAACAGGTTTGAAGTGACGACGAGGGGACACAACCACGTGAAGAGAAATTTGTCCAACCATATTCTATTTGAAAGACAAATCATTAGGTCAGATACTCAATTGGTAGAAGATATTTACAGTCCCCTCGACCTGGAAACATAATTAATGCCCTCACTGTCGATAACATACCAACAATCTTAGTGATAAGAAGTGTGAGTGGGGAAGAGTAGAAGATAAAGATTAAACTAAAATAGAATCTAACTACTCCGTATTATTTATACTTACTTTTATGATAACAACCCGGCCTTCATTTATAGTAATCTACCTAAAATATACCTCTTGACTTTTCATTATATGTTTTTCTAATCATTTTTATGTACTACCTTAAGCGTTTGTTATGTGTCTCTGAGTAAAAAAATACGAACTAGGTCGAGTAATTTTGTGAAATATGATAAAATAAACCACCTTTGATCGGGTTTCATTTGATAGAAATCCTGCTCCTAGCTAGTTTTAAAGCGAAATTGAATCAAAATTTGAACCGGCAGAAGGAGATCTTTTAAGCAGTGTTTTAAAACCCGGGTTGACCCGGCCGGTTGAACCGGTTGGACCGTGAACCAGTCGAGTGACCGGAAGACGGTTTTGGCCGAAAAACCCGGCTGAACCGCCGATTAAACCGGTTGAACCGTCGATTAAACTGGTAGAACCGTGACCTAGTGACTCGACCGGGTCAATTAAAAAACCGGTTTTTAAAACATTGCTTTTAAGTTGCATCCAAAAATGACATGTCTCATTTATTTATTTATTTTGTTATTTTGATTACGTTTTTTTTGGCGCTGGTGTCACGAATGTCCTAAAAGTGGAGGGCCCAACATGATTTAAGTTTACCAGACGTGAAGTTCAAAATCTCAAAATTAGTCGGTTAAAATGTAAAAAAATTATAGTTAAAAACCTAAATTTAGTTAAAGTACAAATTAAACACACAATTTTGATTTTAGAAAATGATGGTGGGTCACGACCTTAAACAATATTCTTTTAAGACAAACCATTCGAATTTCGTCAACATATTATATTTTCTTGACGACTTAACTAACCAAATATTATTTTACACTCACAAAGGCTTTGTGATCGATTTCAAGCATTATCTTTGTTAATCTTAGTCTTAGCTATCTTATCACATTTTGAACGTACGTTGAATTCATCTGATTCATCCTTTATCATTGAACTCCATAAAATTATCATTGGTAGAGCCCCAAACTGATCTAACAATGGAAAAAAATCATCAAAAAGGTGACTCTACAAACCCCCTCGAACCTCATGTACTAATATTTCCAATACCAATCCAAGGCCCGGTTAATTGTTTTCTCAAGTTAGCCGAGCTCTTGTGCCTTTCTGGCATCTATGTCACGTTCCTCAACACCGATCACATCCACCGCCCTCTCCTCCGCCATACCAACATCTTATCGCGATTCAGCCGCTACCCCAACTTTCGATTTGAGACAATCCGGGATGGAGTTGATTTTGAAAACCCTGTCTCTGCTGCCAATATCAAGGAGGTAATTGAAGGTGCAAATGTGGTGAGTAAACCACTTTTTCGAGAGATGATGATATATGGTAGGCTAAGTAGAAGATCGGAGAGACCGGTGACAGTGATGATACTCGATGCTTTCTTCAGTTTTGCTGTAGAAGTAGGTTTAGAGACCTCGACTCCAGTGTTTTGCTTCCAGACAATTAGTCCATGCTGCTCGTGGACTTGTTTTTTTAATCTTTCAACCCTTATTGAAGCTGGAGAAGTTCCCTTTAAAGGTACATATATATATGTACAAGTTGATAATATTTTCTTTTTTGAAAAATAGTATATAATGTTACAAAATATCACTAAAATTGTCACCTAACGAGATTATTCGATAAGTCAATGTGATTGGAGTAGCTCGGGTGTAGTTAGATTAGAGGGGAGCCTCACCTCACCGGTATAGATGTACATGTTATAATTTGCGATTGTTTTGTTCCAGTAGCTAGGATTCAACCCACGTTTATTCATTATAACATTTCTGAAGATAGAACTTGAGCACAGTAATACACTTGAAAATAAAACATGAGAATAAGAGATCTTCTTCCTTTGAGAGGAGACCATGATGTTAGAACAAAAAGTTTAAACGAGCTTTTGTACATGATCGTAGGTTCGTAATTGTAACTCTAAATCGTTATGTTCTCACAATTGTTTACTTGTTAATTTTTTTTCTTTTGTTTTGTTTCTCATAATAACTCTATATCCTGGTTTTTTAGAGGAAGATATGGACAAGTTGGTAGAAAACGTGCCAGGAACACAACATCTCCTTCGCAAACGGGATCTTGCAGGGTTTTGCCGATTGGATGACATGTCAAACGGCGAAATTCAACGGGTGTTAAAAGAAGCTCTATTAACTCCTCGAACTCAAGGTCTTATAGTCAACACATTTGAAGAACTCGATGCTCTTGTCCTCCCATATATGAGAAAGCTCTGTCCAAATATTTACCCCATAGGACCATTGCACTCTCTCCATAAAGAGTATATTAGCCAACTTCAAAACCACACAAAAAATCTCTTCAAACAGTGTTTGGAAGGAAGACTGTACTTGCTTGTCTTGGCTCGACAATCACCCTCCAAAAACCGTTGTCTATGTTAGCATAGGTAGTCTTGCGATGATGAAATTTGAACAGTTGCTCGAAATATGGTATGGTTTGGTTAATAGTGGTAAACCCTTTTTATGGGTGAGGCGCCCAGGATCAATCTCCGAGGGGTACGATGAGTCTCATGTTTCAAGTGACTTACTAGATCATACTAAAGAAATGGGGTGTATCGTAGATTGGGCACCACAAGAAGATGTCCTAGCCCATGAAGCCATTGGTGCATTTATGACACATAGTGGGTGGAACTCGACAATGGAGAGTATAGCCGTGGGAGTTCCGATGATTTGTTGGCCATACTTCTACGATCAACAAGTTATTAGTCGATTTGTAGGAGAGGTGTGGAAGGTAGGAGTAGACATAAAAGATACTTGTGATAGGTTGATTGTTGAGAAAGCAATAAGGGACGTGATGGACAACAAAAGAGACATATTTATACAATCGGCAACTTTGTGGGAAAATCTTGCCAAAGAGTCGATAAGCAAGGCAGGCTCCTCGTCCAAAAGTTTGGCTCGCTTGGTTGCTGATATCATATCAGTGAGCTCGACTGTGAAGTAAATTAAACATCTCAACGTATGTACTATAATTGTTTTGGGAAAGTTCAAAGGTTGTATGATTTTACATCATAAATAAGGCATGTGTGAACTTTAAACACATTAAATATGTAACTTCAAACTAATTTGAACAAAAATCTGAAACTAAACAAACGACAATTAGGCTTAAGTTATATTGGAAAATCTTCGTATTAACAATCACTTAATTAATTATATATTATGCAGCCTTAAGCACAAGCTAGCTGAGTATAGTTGATAAAACTTTTTTCACAACTTTAAACATTTACTTGGATAAGAATCGGATTTCTTCGATATATCTCAAACCGCCATAACAATAAGACGCTTGTGGAGGAAATCAAAGTTTGTTCTTATTCTTCGATTTGTAATAGGAGCAGGAAAATCATTCCTATTGATCGAATGGATTGTTGATTCGATCACTTGTTGTATTAATTAACTTGAAATATTTTCTAGTATTTTGCTAAAATTTTATTGAATTTGCCATTAGAAAAGAAAAGGCTGAATAGGCCAAAAATCTGAAAATCTGTGACTTGTCCGAAAATAAAAAAGCTTAAAAATTCCTGGAAGAAAGTATATTTTTCTTGGAGGTTTCAAGAAACAAATAATTATTCTGCCACTTGGTATAGTGGCATTTTTTGGACTCGAATAGTTTATTGCATCGTCGCATCAACCCAATGTTTTTCATGTAATGTAAAAGATCATATTGGTACCTCGACACAATATTAAGCCAGATTTGGTACGTTCAGTTTGATCATACATCACCCTATTCCATAAAACTTCAAAGGAAAACTCAAAATCCGTCACAAAATGGACCAAAACGAGGGTAAAAAGTCTCTCGAGCCTCACGTACTAATCTTCCCGATACCATTCCAAGGCCCGGTTAATTGTGCTCTAAAGTTAGCGGAACTCCTATGTCTTTCTGGCATGTATGTCACCTTCCTTAACACTGATCACATCCATCGCCCTCTCCTTCGCTATACTGATGTCTTATCGAGGTTTAGCCACTACCCTAACTTCCGGTTTGAAACAATCCCGGATGGACTAGTGCATGAAAACCCTGTCTCGGGTGATCGATTTGAGGAGGTGATGGAAGCTGTAAATGGTGTGATTCAAACAGATTTTAGGGAAATGTTGGTCTCGGGTTGTTAAGTTTTGTTGTGGAATTAGGAGTCGAGACGTCGACTCCGGTGGTTAGCTTTGAAACCATTAGTCCATCTTGCTTGTGGACTTCTTGTTTTAATCTCAGAGCTCTTATTGAATCTGGCCATGTTCCTCTCAAAGGTTAGAACTTCGAACTTTTAATAAAGTGAAAATAACAATAACAATGTTACTTTATATCATGCGTATTTTATAATAATCCTTGATGATAACTGATAGTATTTATTTTTTTGGTCTAGATCCTGTCTAAAATGGCAAATACTTGTATGTTTAAACATTTGCCTTGAGGGCATAGTATAGACCTATTAAAAGTGATACTCCGTATAACATATATGATTATCACAGCCGATGCCGAGTTTGTGGATGCCTTGTGCGAACATTATACTTTGTCCATTTTTATACGTAGTGTACCCTCAAAATGAATTCAAACAGATTTTGAGTATATCTTAATGTAAACTAGATAGTCAAGTATGTTGGGTTTAATCGGTTATAAGTCGGGTTCACGTACGTATGATATGCATGGCAATGCATGACATGGCTAGACTTTTATTAAACAAGTCTTTTATCTTTTATGTTTATAGTTTATAACTTAGTCGAGGATAATTAGAATTGGTAAAAGAGTCCGACCGAGTTTTATGTAACTAGATGTGCACGTTGGGTAGAAGAGGTCATGTTTACCTTTTCTTTAGCTAGTAGTAGTGTGCTCCTATTATTATGCCAAACAGTTTCTTGTAAAGGCTATAAATAATGTTAGGTTTATCAGTAAACCTTTCTGCAAGTTTATTCTTCATTTCACATTCAATAGAGTGTACAAGAATATCACGAATGTACAAGAATAAATAGCGTCATCGGTAATTATTCCTTGCGTCATCGGTATTTATTAGCAAGTTTATAACTATTGCGTCATAAATAGCGTCATCGGTAATAGTTACAACGCAAAATTATATACATATACTATGAATGAGTTAAAACTATGTCGTTTTGACGTAGTTGCTACAGTAACCGGCCCATTGGGCTCCCACTTTGGGCCGGCCCATTTGACAATTTTTTTTTTGGTTTTTCTTTTTCTTTAACTTGGCAACTTTAAAAAAAAATTGCTCGGCACAAAATAGGAAACAAAATTACAAAAGTACTTATTTATTCAGATCAAAAAATATCCGCGACATGAGACCAAACACATAAGCCCATATAAAAAAACAAACTATTAAACATGAGACCGAAAAAATAAACCCGCACAAATTAATATAAAAAAAATTGCTCGGCACAAAATAGGAAAAAATATTACAAAAGTACTGATTTATTCAGATCAAAAAATACCCACGACATGACGCCTAACACATAAGCCCATATAAAAAAACAAACTATTAAACATGAGACCGGAAAAATAAACCCGCAAAAAAAAAAAGTTAACGCCTCGCATCAATTAATGCCACGCATCAACGCGCGAACAATCATGCTTAACACATATTTACCCAAATCTCATAAAATTATATTAAAAAAACCCAAATAGCAAAAAAAACAAACCTTTAAACATGAGGCCCAACAAATAAGCCCATATAAGAAAAAAAACAAAGTATTAAACATGAGACCGAAAAAATAAATCAGCAAAAAAAAATTTAACGCCCCGCAGCATCGCGCGGGCAATCACGCTTGTTATAAACTAAGGCATCAACTATGAAAAACCTTTTTAAAAATTAATACAATTAATATATTAAGTTATAAACTTTTTGATATTATATATAAATCTATGTATACTATGGATATACCTATTCAAAAAACATTTCCATAACATAAAACACGTACAACCAACATTTAATAAAAGAAAAATATAAAAGAAATTAGTATAGTTAAGACCTATTTAGAATCATAGACATTTTCATTGCACCTATGATTGAAATGATTTATCACTATGGTTTACAAATTCTTTAACCTCTTCAAATTGTTTTAAACCTATCCAAGCTCTAACTACCTAAAAGTCGTTACATTGCTAGCATTAAAATCTTTACCTTTTTTTTTCAATCAAGTACATCTAATAGCAAGATGCTTTTGAAAATGTACAAATATCATACGTTAACTTTAAAAAATATCAACATGGTACACATACTTTCAAAATCCGTTCACTTATCATATCAAACTTCTTTTTAATACGTTAAAGTTCACATTATATATACAAGACATGTCACTATATGTCACTCATCACTGTCATATTGAATTTTCTTTTGTGTATAACTAGTTATATTCTTTAATTCGCTTCACCATCTACTTATACTACTGGAAGTGCACATTTTTTTATGGACCAAAAGTGTTTTTTTTAGAGGTATGCTACATCCACAAAGGTTTCACAAAAGAATTTTTCACAAAAGGATTTGAAATGCATTGATAGGATGATGAAAAATTAAAAAGAAGAGAGAGAAATGAATAAGATTATTTAATTTGTGACAATTCATTTTGTGGAAGTTTGTTTGTAAATTTTTTATGGATGTAGCATTTTCCTTTTTTTATAGTGTAGTGGTACTTGGTTATACTAAACATAATAATTATTTAGTTATATTGATGTTATAGGGTATGTATTGAAGCGGCATGCCCTATAAAACTTATTAGTGCAAATTGCACCTAACTCTCTTGGTATCGATCAAGAAGACACTACTCGTCTTTTTTCTAAAATGTGACATAGCTTGAGACATATGGAGAGCAATCTTTACTTGGTTGGGTCTGTTCCTTCGGATATGCTCTCGATAAATGATCTTTTTCTTTGGACAACGGTCATATGGTGGCTAAGAAGAAGGGTTTTGAAGCTGTATGTCTCATTACATGTTGGAACATTTGGAGATCTTAGAACGCTAGCATCTTTCAAAATGGTCACCCGCGAAAGGATGAAAGAGTTGATTCGATGAAGAAAATTTGATTTTTATCGATTTGTAATCGTAGTAGAAAGTTTGGTTCTTATTGGACCAAATGACTTATAGAACCTATTCAATGGGTTGTATTTTTTTATAGTCTCTAGTTTTTCCTTTTTCTAATGAAGTTAGCCATTTCAAAAAAAAATAGCAAGACACTTGGCACATATAACGGCAAAGATAGTAAGCAGATATACGATCTAATACGTATACTAAGAAGACTCCTAATCACTTATTACAGTGAAGTTTTTCAATCACTTATTATAAGTTTGCAGCTTGAGCTTATATTTTTATAAAACTGTTAGACGAATTAGTTTGACCTAAAGCTTATTGATGTAAAATCGCATAAAATACATCAAATCAAATTAAATTAATATATATTTTTAGGTTTTGCGTGATAATCAATTACGGGTATATTTTTAAGGGTGTTTAAGGAATTTGACTAACTATATGTCATATAAGCTTGTTTCACTTAGAGAGCTAGGTACCGTGGTGCCGTTTGGCTCGTGCCGTTGGGAAAAAGTGAAAAAAAGTACTGTCACGTCAGCAAAAACCCCTATCGCACCACAAATCCTTTGGCACTAGAAAATGTGGTGCCGTTGGCCTTATTTTTTTTCAATTATATAAAATAAAACATACACTATATAACTTAAATAAACTTCATTAAAATTAAAACACATTACATAAATAAAAAAAGTACATAAAAATAAAAACCATACTACGTAAACAAGAAATAAAAATTACAAACTAGTGATTATTCCATAAATGCTCCACAGGGTCATGTCGAAGATCGTTTTGCACTTTTCTATCTCGAATTTCTTTTGTCTTCCTAACATGTAAATCGCATCTTTCGACCCAGGTTCGTTGAATTTTCGACTCTAGACTAATGAACATATGTCCAATATCATGTTATGTAATATTATACAACAATACATGATTCTTTTCAGCACGTTGATTTGGTAAGCACGAGCGGGTTGTCGTATAATTTTCCAACGACCTTGTAGGATTCTGAAAGCTCGTTTAATATCTTTTCTTGAACTTTCTTGAACTCTTTTAAACTTCAAGGTTTTTTCATCTCCTACAATAGAAAAGGTTTTGACAAACGTAATCCATGTTGGATAAATACCGTCGGCTAAATAGTAAGTTTTATTGTATGTGTGTCCGTTTACTACAAATGGACATTCGAGAGTGATCCGCTCAGACTACACCTTAAAATATATACAATATAATAAAATATCAAATATATAGTAAGAATAGTCTAAAAGCAGAGTCAATGATACCGAGAAGTAGTATAGAGCTTTCCCGGGTCGTAAATCCCCAACGAGGCTGGAATGGTAAATCGATACGAATGAATTGATGATTTGAATTGAGAAACAAATGATTTTGATTTTTAACTAGATAAACTAAATTTTAGTTACAGAATAACTAAAATTATTCGACGAGGAAACAGCACTGAAAAATGGGAACCTTAATATACTACGAGGAAACAAAATTAGTTATAGGGCAATCCAAAAATTAAATCTATACTAAAATACGGGGGGGGGGGGGGGGGTGGGTAGGAGTACAGAATCAGGTAATCGGGAAACCTAAATACAAAAAATTTAGAAAATAATGCTAGAAAATTAAAGTTAAAAATGTAAAATTAAATTCTAATTAACTTAAGTTGAAAAATAAAAAAAAACTATAACTAAAACGGGAGGTCGTTTGAATGTAAAAAACGAAAAAAACGGTAAACCGCACCCTGTAAAACGGTCTAAAACTGAAATTTACGAAAAATTAAGCCTACACAAATGATATATTTTCCTAGACACTAAATGACAAAATAAAATTTTATAAAAAAGAAGAAATATTTTTTTTATTAATTTTGGATTTTGTATAAATTTTTTAAAGATTAAAACTAATTAAAACTAAGAAAATAGAAAAAGACAAAAAACATAACAGTTAGTAAAAATTCTAAAAAAAATAAAATTAAATAAAAGAAAATATTAACAATTCTAAAAATATAAAATGCCCAAATTTTAGCTGTATATAAAATTAAAAGTAATTAAACTAATTTCATTTTAAACCTAATTTAATTAATTAAATTAAATAAATAACCGTGGTTAACTACTCTATGGACTAACAGTAAGAGACACAAGGACTAACGGTGAAATCAGGGAACTAACAAAGGGGACTAACAAAGGTAATTATAAAAGAAGAAATTACACAAATGATCCCTGAGGTGGACCCCGATTGCAATTTAGGTCCTAACAGCTTATTATGCAAAAGCTATAAAAGCAAAGTTGTAAAAGGGACTTAGGAGAACATTTTTCATAAAAGAGCAGATAGCTGAAGTGGTCTAAATAGACTAGAAAAGTGTCATTTTAGGGCTGGACAGAAACTTAATAAGCTTATGAGCATATTTCTTGCATTCTTTAATGGGGTTTTAAGGCACAATATAAGCTAACAACTATAGGAAAACTGGTACAAATAAATAGGATAAGGGATTCCTAAATAAGCAAGTTTTCGAGACTAAGCCGCTAAATAAGCTGGGGGAGTATTTAAGCTATAGTTAATTAACATTTTAAGAGAAATACAGAAAAATGGGGACTTTAAGGTAAAATACGCTAAGTCTAAAGGAGCGATAAGTGCTTAATTTGTGAATTAAAGGGGTACTAATAAGCTAATAAGTAAATGCTAAAAGATCCTAAGGCCTTAAATACAAAAATAACTAATAAAGACTGGGCATGAGTTATGGTGCTCAGCACCAGGGGAATTTAATGCAGTGGCTAGGGGCTTTTTGGGCTTATTAAAATAAGCTCTAAAGAGCTTTTTGGCCAAAACCAAATACAAACAGATTAAAAGGGTATGTAATTAAGCTTATTTCCAAAATTTGAGAGCTTAGGAAACAATATAAGCTGCTGAATTTGTGGCTTAAAAAGGAGGGTTCTAAAAATTTGGCAAAGGCCAAATTTTTTGTGACTTATATGCTTGGTGAGGCTAAAAGTACAGAATAAGTGGGTCTTCTTTGGCTTCTTTAACGCAAACAACACAAGAAATAAAGTGCTTAAGCTGTTTCAACAGCTTAATGCCCTTATGACACTTTGGCCATCTAGATTTTGACTAGAATATAAGAAAAGCACTTAAAAACTTATTAGTAAAAAACTGAAAAATGTGGATTAAGTGCTTATTACCCCTCAACACTCACCAAACGTTGGCTTATGATCTTGACCCAAAACAAACCCATGGTGAACCCATATTTTTAGGTTATACCAAACACCCCTTTAATTTATGAAAAAGCTATTAACTGAGTTTTGTGAAATAAAACTGAGATAAGTGTTACAATGAGTTTAAACCGCTTAACACATGTTTAAACAAGTTAAACAGAATTAAACAGCTTAAATGATGCTTGAAATTTCGACAATAGCAATTTTCTCAAAAAACTCTTAACTTTTATTAAACTGAAATTATTACAACATAAGCAAAAAAAAACAAACTGAATATACTTAAATTCTTAAAAGGAAGACTTGGAATTAAAATTTAAGCTAAAAAAAACATAAAAAATGGTCTCTGGTGCTCGGCTTGGTCTTCTTTAATTTATAGAAGTCTCTCTTCTTCTTGTTGTGTTTGTTGTGTGTGTACAAAACCTCAGCATCAATCCTAGCCATTGATTGGTCCTTGTGCTTCTTTTTAATCAATCCCCACCATTGATAGGACTCGGGGTTGATGAGATTGCCAGCTTGGCTTGTAAAACTTGTTAGTGGGGTGTGGGAATGGGTTAAACCGGGTAAAGGGTTGTGTGGGTAAAAGATTGGGTGGTATCTCGTGAGTTTGAGGGGTTTGAGAGGGTTGGCGGGAAAAACTTTGAGGGGTGAGCTGTTATAGGAGAGCAGGTTTGAAAGTTCGAGAATTGCCAAGAAGAACCCCTGGACTCCTTATTTCTTTCCATTTCTTTTTGTTTCTTTTTTCTTTAGTTATAAAAGAGTTTGGAAATTGGCAATTTGGGCCCTTGTGTTTTAATAAAAAGGATTTAAAGAAAGAAAGGGTGAATTGCAGTTTCGGCCCTTGTGTTTTATAAAGAGATAAAAGTTTTGGAAACTTGCAAATATTCCACTCCCTTATATTTTTTTTGTTTTAAAACACTTTTTCTTTTACACCCATTTTTAAACTTGACAATTTAGGTCCCCATGGTTTATAAAAATGGTATTAATTGGGCCATAATCAGGCTTGGTTGCGTATTTGGCTTTAAGGGCCCATATAAGGTTCAGGCGGTTGTAGTGGTTGTGTGTACACTGCGAGATTGGTTTGTTCAAGGGCTAGATCGGTTTTTCACAAAGTCTTCATATTCTCTGTCAAATTGCACACAAACGGGCTGTTGTCAGTGATTGAGGGCCCATTTGTCTACACAGTCTTCGTTAATGATACCTATTGAGGGCTTTCCCCGGCCCATCAGATGGGTTGAAGATTGCAAACCAATAGTATTCATCAAGTACGCTTTGGGTTTTGACTTTAATTTGTTGAGGTTGACTTTAGACTTTGACTTTTCCTGTCTTTGGACCCTTTGATTTTGGCTTTGTCCTTCACAGCTTTTCCATCCGTGTCTGGATTTGCATTTTTTTGCTGTGTTTTCTTCTTTATGGTGTGCATATCCTTTTCCTGCACAACTCAAGTGGTAAAACAAACATTATCTTTGGCAGATTCTTTTCTGTCTGTTTTTTTGTCATTTAAGTCCGGTTTTTAATGGCAAAGGTATGTGTATATTAAGCACAACCAAAAATCGCCCCCCCAAAAATTTATTGATAACTACGACATGCCGTGTCACTCACCCAATCTAATGAAGTAAGCATTTAACGAAACTAAGACTCTTGACCACCCTCCGACAATAACATAACTTAAAGTACAAAGTGTGTTGTCAAAGGAAAGAACAATAGCCGTCGACAAATCCCATTAACACCATTATTTTGGGTATGTACATTGACTACTCTAAGATTGTTTTGGATTTTTTTGAATGGTTTTGTCTTTCTTATTTAACTCACAATGGGATCATAGAGTGGAGAAACGTCCAGAAATAATCTACGATGTCCTGTCGGATAAAAATTCATCGTCCCGATTTTTCACTAGTCTTAAGCAAGCAATTAAACGAATCAATTGTCGATTGAGTTTAGGTGTAAAGCCCCATAACTTATGACTTTGTGAACTTTGAACTCCCGACATGATAAATGATACTTTGTTGCTCGATTTAACCAACCATATATCAACTTATTCTCATTAAGTCACAAAATGGAATCGTGACTCAAAGCAAATACAATTATTAAGACTTTGCAACTTGATTTTATAGAACTTCAAAAATTATATATTATTATTTTTTTTTTTTTTTTTTCTTTCAAGTTTTCTTAAAGCTAGAATGGCGTTGCTTAGTTTGAACACCGACAAGGCCTCGCTCCCCTATAGGATATCACAACCAACGTCCGGTGTTTCTTAGTTTGAAAACCCAACCCCGTTAGCAGCTAGTGGAAATCCATCAAACATCTTCTTCCAATATAGGCTAAGGAATAGTGTACTTATTGAACCCTCACCTAGACCTTTCATCCAAGTGAGATATCACCCACACCAAGATCCCTAGAAGCAAAGATGTCTTAGTTTGAAACCCGCACCCTCGTGGTTAAGCGAGTGGGATAATCACGACACATCTATTACTTGCTCCATATAAATCAAATGTAAATGCTTTATTGGCATCAAATCTTTTCAAAACTTTTGCTTTTTTAAAGAACAAGCACAAATTTGAAGCTTTTCTCTGAAAACATCGATTAGACTTAGCTAATAAATCGAACAATCACGTATGATTAAGGCGTATTAGAAGCGTATGGGAGAAAAAGAACACACGTTATTCATATAATTTTTAGACAGAAACTTGCTTGACACATACAACTTATATTTAACTCTAACCATTCTTTCTCCGTTCTTACACTAAGAATATCAAAGTAATGTCGTGAAAGCTTTTGGCCTAAAAGAACAAGCTAGGTGCTCAACATCAACAAGCCCGATCGAGTCAAAAATTTATTCCTTACTCAACCCAAAAAAGACAAAATTATGACACTTATTCTATTTTTGAAAATTTTTAAATTTTTTTTATTTTTTTTGGTATCTTGCAAAAATTTGGTGGGAAAAACGGGATCATGTGATAACAACGACGGCAGGCAAAAATCATCATCGAAGATTCCCCGTCCCCCCCATACTAGAACTAAACATCGTCCTCGATGTTACGAAAGGGAACCTTAACGTAAATCTAAGCCGTTTAATGAAGTGTGCCAAAAGATAAAACTTTAGTCGATTAAATTTAGGATACTGATTTTTCCCCAAATGAAGCTGAGGATGTGAAGCTTGAGTATAAAACATGACAGAATCGAGAGCCTTCAACAAGCCGGGAATACCTGATCATACAAAGCACACAGAATAAGGTAATGGAAAATATAAACTTTCTCACACAAAAAATACTTATATATTACATACTATACTGATAAAGCATGGGGTGCCTCCCCACGAAGCGCCTTGTTTTGTTAACCGCGACACAAGCTCGACTCGTCCCCGAATTCATTGGGTCCCATGGGGAAAGCAAGTGGAAGAATCAAAATCATCCATCGGACTTTCATTCAAGAGTTTGGAAAAAACATTGAATTTCCATGAAAGTTCCCCTCGCGATGTATAAACATCCGCATATGAAGCATGATAAATGGGAAATGCCGGGGTCAAAAATGGTAACTTCATATCCCGGTGAGAGAAGATATTGGAGGGACAACGGATATGTGAGAAAAGCAAGAAAAATCCATACAACATAAAGTGGAAGCGAGAAGAATTGGGTCTTGCCTCAAGTGGTGCATTCACATTATTGTAGAAGCATTCTTACGAATCCCGAGGTCCATAATTCAAATCTCAAATCCTCCCATAAAACAGATCGGGCTCTATCTAAATTTGAAACATCACGTTCGGGGAGACATGATGTGAGTGAGATTCATCGGCAACTCCTCATGATTAAAGTCACTCCTATCGCAGGAGAACACTGAAACATATCGAATTATCAAAGATAAACGAATTCATATTGAGAAAAAATCAACATAAGTAGTGGAACTTAAACTGCCACTACTCCTCTCTTTAAAATGATCGGTATCAATTAGAAAGCTTTTATAATCAGGAAGAGATAACTCAGAAGAGTAGTGGACTGCCACTACTAATCTCTCTAGATAAAAGCAGAATGTTTCAGAATCGGAATAGAATTATCAAGGTTTAGTCTCTCCAAGAAAAAGATTATGGAAATGTGAGGTCGACTTGATCACAACTTCGTGAAGATGGAGAGGGATTATCTCTTTAATGCATCGTACTTAGAAATAAGAAGATTGACATGCGCACAATTTTTCACGTAGTGATAATCGCTTTGATTGTTAAAAGAATTTCATCATCAATCCTTCCAACTTCCCCGGTAACAATCTCCACCACCTCTAAGCTTACGAACTCATCATCGGAGGGTGAACATCGACATAATCGATATCCACCGTAGTGGAGAAATACGTCATCCTGAAGGTAGAATCATCGTCGGAATCGTGAAAAGTCCTCAAGTGTTCTTTGAAAACATCAAGAAAGGTAGGGGGGGGATTGTTACAAGAGACGCACATCACAAACATCTACTGCGGAATACCCTGCGGGCATCCCTTGGATTGGGACAAGGTCCTCAACACTAGACTTTATGAATTCGTCCGATTCCGTTTCCGGAATAGTGTCAAGATGCTCGTCCCCCATACTTAGAGAGTTATCGGGTTCCTCGATTGGTGAAACGGGTGTGATAGCAAGAGTATTGTCTTCGGCATCATCGTAGCAAACGGGAATCTTCCAAGATCATCTCTAAGCCGCTTGTTCTTCCGTTTCCCGCTTTTTCTTCTTCCTTCTTATGTATGGCTTGATCAACCAAATCACATAAGGTTGCCATTTGTTCCATAAGCTATTATTGAGAATTGAGAAGCTCATTTTGGGAATTGAAGATTGGATGATTAACGTATAAATTGCGGGGGATGAAATTGTCAAAACCAAAAGAAGTTTGATCATCGCAAAAATTTTGCTCATGATAATAGTCCCTTTATTCATTGGTCGACATTGAAGGTTCATGAGGACCCACGCACTTTTCACAACGAAAGATATTGTTGGGAAACTCGGTGAAGTTTGTGGAAAATAATCAAGTTTTGATTGAAACGTGGTCCTAGGATTTGTAGACAAACGTAACCTGAGGTGGACCAAGCGTCACCGTAAATCAAGGATCGTTCCCACATAACTCACGAATAGGAACTTAATGTGGTTGTGGAGGATGGTTTGCAACACTTGGAGAATCGTTAGAAGAGTACGGAATTGAAACATTGATTTGTGTTCCATTTCCAACTTTACAATAAAAACAAACTCCATCGATTTAATTGCAACCCACATCTTTTGGCATGTGCCAAGAAGACATTGTTTTGCAAATTTTGTGCAAGTTTTGTAGGGGCTCATCAATGGTTTGATTTTTGCATGGTTCCGGATTAGAGATAATCGGAACTTTCGGAGGACAATTATAACCGTAATGAGCACCTTTCCCACAAAGACTTACAGTGCATGTCGAACAAAAGATTCAACTAACGAATCACCCATCACCGCACTCTGACAACAATGGACAATGTTGTGGAGGACTTGGTGAGGAGATTTTTAATTAAACCGGGTCCTGATTGACAATCAGTAAAACGATTGGCTCTCGAGACATTACAACGTTGGAATTGTCGTCGATGACTCGGAAAGTGTCTTGGATATAGTCTTGAAGGACTTACCTCGAATGTCATTTGTATTAGAGCACATCATTAGGATCATGAAAAACATGAATTGGGTCCCACAATTGAGACAAAATTTTTCAATTTAAAGATCGTTTGAGACTAGTCGGGGATTGGAACAAGAATCTTGTATTCAAGACTCCCTTTTGAACAACCACATTGACGTGTACATAACGTCCCACAAGACTGAGCATCTTTAATCGCGTATAAATCGATGTCAAACGTTAATATCGATGGCCGTCATAAGAATTAAACATGAAGATGGATAATAAGGAATTAATTGATACGAAGAAAAAAGAGAGAGAGAAATTATTTTTGGGTTTTCCCATTAATTCACAATTTATTTTAACGTACAAAATTATAAGAACAACTTTAACCTGTATAATCTACTACTTCACGGTAGCTCTCAAAAAGATAAACGCCCAGGTGAGTCGAGGAGTAGGAATTAGCGCGACAGCTTATTTCTTTCTCCTTTTTTTATTATTTTAATTTTTTTTTTTTTCGGGGGGTGGTCGTAGTCCTAGAACTACCCTCCATTACCCACTTTATTAGTTTGTTAACTTTCTGAGATGTGAGCGTAAACAGTCGTAAGAGACACAAAAGGTCAATTTTTAATTCTTTTGTTCTAGTTGAACTCAACAAATCACCGAACTTATTATGATAATACCTCCAGTTAGAAATATTATTATTTTGGTATTTTACCAATATTGTGAATTCTTATATTAGTAAATAAAGACATGTTTTTAAAATTTTATGATTTTTTTTTTTATTTTTATTGGATTTTTTAAATGATAATTATACTAAAAAAAATTTGAAAATAATTTTTGTACTTTTTTATATTTTTAATAATGATAGAAAATATTCACATATTTATCAAAAACAATGGTCAAACGTAAAGATAATCGTTGCACACATCCCTTACCCCGGCAGTGCGGCGACCAAAAATATGATCCGCTCAACTACACCTTAAAATATAAACAATATAATTAAAATATCTAATAAATAGTAAGAATAGTCTAAAGAGCAAGTCAATGATACCGAAATAGTATTGGAGCTTTCCTGGTCGTAAATCCCCAACAGGCTGGAATGGTAAATCAGCTACGAATGAATTGATGATTTGAATTGAGAAAACAAATGATTTTGATATTTTTAAAACTAGATAAACTAAATTTAATTTAAAGAACACAAATTATTCTAACGGGAAACAAGCATGAAAATGGGAACCTTAAACATATACACAGGAAACAAAATTTAGTTATAGGGAAATCCTCCTAGATATTAAATCTATACTAAATACGGGGTATCAGAATCAGTATCTAAAACCTAACTATCTAAAAAATTAAGAAAAAATGCTAAATAAATTAAAAATTAAAATAAAATTCTAATTAACTTAAGTTTAGAAAAATAAAAAAACAACTAGAACTAAAACGGGAGGTCGTTTGAATGTAAAACGAAGAGAGAAACGTAAACAGCACACCGTAAAACGTGGCTAAAACTGAAATTTAAGAATAATTAAGCCTAACACTAAATGTTATATTTTGCCCTAGACACTAAATGACAAAATAGAAATTTTATAAAAAAGAAAAATCTTTTTTTTATTAATTTTGGATGATTGTATAAATTTTTTAAAGATTAAAAACTAATTAAAACTAAGAAAATAGAAAAAGACAAAAAATAAAAGTTATAAAAATTCTGAAAAAATAAAATTAAATAAAGAAAAAATTAACAATTCTAAAAATATAAAAATGCCCAAATTTTACTGTATAAATTAAAAGTAATTAAACTAATTAATATTTAAACCTAATTTAATTAATTAAATTAAATAAACTAACTGTGGTTAACTACTAGGGACTAACAGTGAAAGGACACAAGGACTAACTGGGAAACAGGGAACTAACAAAGGGGACTAACAAAGGTAACTATAAAAGAAGAAATTACACAAATGATCCCTGAGGTGGACCCCGATTGCAATTTAGGTCCTAACAGCTTATTATGCAAAAGCTATAAAAGCAAAGTTGTAAAAGGGACTTAGGAGAACATTTTTCATAAAAGGAGCATAAGCTGAAGGGGTCTAAATAAGCTAGAAAAGTGACATTTTGGGCTGACAGAAACTTAATAAGCTTATGAGCTTATTTTGCTTTCTTATTGGGGTTTTAAGGCACAATATAAGCTACAACTATAGGAAACAAATAAATAGGGATAGGGGAGTCCTAAATAAGCCTAGTTTTCTAGAATAAGCCCTAAAATAAGCTGGGGAGTATTTAAGCTATATTAACAGTTTTAAGAGAAAACAGAAAAATGGGGACTTTAAGGCTAAAATAAGCTAAGCTAAAGGAGGAGATAAGCTGTGAGATTTTGGGGAATTAAAGGGGTACTAATAAGCTATAAATAAATGCTAAAAGATCCTAAGGCTTAATACAAAATAAGCTAGATAAAGTGGGCTGAGTTATGGTGCTCAGCACCAGGGGAGGTGCAAGGCAGTGGGCTAAAGGCTTTTTGGGCTTATGGTAATAAGCTCTCAAAGGCTTTTTAGTCAAAACAAACCACAAACAGATTAAAAGGGGCTATAGTTGAGCTTATTTTCAGAATTTAAGCTGATAAGGACAACTTGAACATGCTGAATTTGGGGCTTAAAATTGAGGGTTTTCAAAGATATTGCAAAGCCAAATTTTGAGTTCCACTTGGTCAAACCAAAGGGACAGCAACAAGGTTAGTTTAAAGGGCTAGAAATGGTGAGTGCTAAAAAATCGACAGAATAAGGGGTCTTCTTTTTGGCTTCTTGTAACTCAAACAACACAAGAAATAAGGTGCTTAAGCTGTTTCAACAGCTTAAGCCCTTATGGTCACTTTGGCTCATTTAGATTTTGACAGAATATAGAAAAGCACTTAAAAACTTATTTTAAAACTGAAAATGTGTTTATGGCTTAGATTACCCCTAGCACTCACCATCGTGGCTGAGTGAGCTTGACCCACAACAAACCCATGGTGACCCATTTTCAGGTTAAACCAAACACCCCCTTAATTTATAAAAAAGCTTTTTAACTGAGTTTTGGTGAAATAAAGCTGAGATAAGTGATTACAAGTGAGTTTTAATAACTCTTAACACATGTTTAAACAAGTTAAAAGTAATTGAAACCAGCTTTAATAAGATGATGCTGAAATTTCGACAAGAGCAAATTTTCTCAAAAAAACTCTTAACTTTTATTAAACTGAAATTATTACAACATAAGCAAAAAAAAACAAACTGAATATACTTAAATTCTTAAAAGGAAGACTTGGAATTAAAATTTAAGCTAAAAACATAAAAAAAATGGTCTCTGGTGCTCGGCTTGGTCTTCTTTAATTTATAGAAGTCTCTCTTCTTCTTGTTGTGTTTGTTGTGTGTGTACAAAACCTCAGCATCAATCCTAGCCATTGATTGGTCCTTGTGCTTCTTTTTAATCAATCCCCACTGACAAGAATAACTTTTCGTTATATTCACCATTGATAGGACTCGGGGATTGATGAGATTGCCAGCTTGGCTTGTAAAGACTTGTTAGATGGGGTGTGGGGAATGGATAAACGAACCGGGTAAAGGGTTGTGTGGGTAAAAGATTGGGTGGTATCTCGTGAGTTTGAGGGGTTTGAGAGGGTTGGCGGGAAAAACTTTGAGGGGTGAGCTGTTATAGGAGAGCAGGTTTGAAAGTTCGAGAATTGCCAAGAAGAACCCCTGGACTCCTTATTTCTTTCCATTTCTTTTTGTTTCTTTTTTCTTTAGTTATAAAAGAGTTTGGAAATTGGCAATTTGGGCCCTTGTGTTTTAATAAAAAGGATTTAAAGAAAGAAAGGGTGAATTGCAGTTTCGGCCCTTGTGTTTTATAAAGAGATAAAAGTTTTGGAAACTTGCAAATTCAGTCCCTTATATTTTTAAAACACTTTTTCTTTTTACAAACATTTTTAAACTTGACAATTTAGGCCCCAAGGTTTATAAAAAATGGTAATTACGGGCCAGTGATGAGCTTGTGGTTGTGTATTGGGCTTGCAATTTGGGGCTTTTTAAGGCCCAATAAGGTTCAGGCGGTTTTTGTGTGTACACTGGCTAGAATTGGTTTGTTCAATATGGGCTAAGGATCGGGTTTTTCAAAGTCTTCATAGTCTCTGTCAATTGCACAACAAAATGGCTTGTTGTCATTGATCTGAGGGCCCATTTGGTCTTCACAGCTTCGTATAATAAACTATTGGAGGCTTTCACCGGCCCATCATCAGAGTGGTTGAGATTGCAACCAATAGTATCTTCAATTACAGCTTTGGTTTTGACTGTTAATTTGTTGAGTTGACTTTGACTTTGACTTTTCTGGTCTTTGGCTTTGATTTGGCTTTGTCCTTCACAGCTTTTCCATTCCGTGTCTGGTTTTGTCATTTTTTTGCTGTGTTTTCTGTCTTTTGGTGTGATATCCTTTTCCTGCACAACACAAGTGTAAAACAAACATATCTTTGGCAGTTTCTGTCTGTTTTTTGTCATTTAAGTCCGTTTTTAATGGAAAAAGGTATGTGTATTTAAGCACATACCAGAGAGCTTTATCGGTAAGTTCATCATCAATTAATGGGGAATCATATAAAATATTAAGATCATTATTTGCCTCCGGAATTCCAAAATATGCATGTCAAATCTATAATTTTTGATTCGCAACTGCTTCGAGTTGGGTATTTATGATCCTTTCTTTTGAATTGCCCATGTAAGGACTTTGGGCAGTTTCTTCACTCCCAATGCATACAATCAATACTCCCGAGCATTCCCGAGAGTCCATGTTTTTCTTCGTGCAATTCATATGTTTTTTCAGTATCCACTGAAGTGGATTTTCTTAAAAAAATTTCAACGTATAAAACATGTATGCATTTAGTAAAGTTCTCTAAACAATGTCGTGAACAACGTTCAGCAATTTACAAGTACTCATTAAATGCATCAGGTGCAATGTCGTACACCAGTTGGCGTATGGCGGACGTGTACATCAAAATAGGACCAATACTTAAACGACCGCCGCTAGCATCATAACATTGTCTTAAAAAAAGTACTCGGGAAGAGGCTGAGCATCATATCTTAAGGTATCGTTGAGTATTTTATTAAAAAGTGTAGAACTCATACGATACCTTCATCTAAAATTCTCTTCCGGATATTTAGGAAGAGTCTCATCGTCGCCAAAATAGTCGTCGATTAGTCGTTGTTTCGCCTCTTCTCGTTCAAGAGGTATGTATGTCCTGGTCCTCTTTGGAGTCGATCCCGAACCCCTGACTTCTTGCTCACACAAAGCTACAAATTGTTCATACGCCGCATAATCCCGCATATATCGATCCCGGTCGCATTAAAAATAAACATCATAATGATCATATGTGTTGGTGGTTTCGATATTGTTTGGATCATAGGTGTTGAAGGTGTTGAAGGTGTTTGGATTGTTTGGATCTATAGTTGAAAGAAAATTGAGTATTATTGAAGTAGAAAATGTAATGAAAGTGTGTGTGAAGTATGAAATAATAAGGAGGTACTTATAGGGTGTTAGCCTTAATTATATTAAGTCAAACAAGAATGTTATCGGTCTTAGAAAGTCAAAATAGGTCTTGTATTGTAATAGGCTAGTCGGGTTCAATGGGCTTGGATTGTAATCTAATATTGTCCGTGTTTCGAGCTCAAAGCCCAAGTTTAGCCAAGCCCGGCCCGTTAGAAAGCCCAAGTGCCAAGCTTAAGGCAAAAGGGTATAAATATCCCTTCACCACACTTGGTGAAGGGTGTTGGTTACATTTTTCTCACACACTTGTAATCCTCCTTTCTCTCTCTAATCTAACCTTCCTTTCTTGTTTCTCTCTCTACTTTCTCTCTCTAAGATTCCATCTTATTTTCTAGCATCTTGGTATAGATTATAGTTGTGTAATGGATTAAACTAGTGGGATAACATGTGGTACCAGAGCTAAAGAGGTGTTTAGTGATTGAATTTCATGGGTTTATTGGTTTTTTTTTCTTTGGTTTGAAATAAAGAAAAAAGCAAGAAAAAATCAACTTTTATCTTTGTTTCGTGGTTAAATGTGTTAAAGACTTGTACTTTTGGGCTTAGATCACTTCCTTGCATCATTACTAAGTGGTTAAACATCAATTCGTAGCGTACAAGATAGTTTGAAGATTTTTCTTGGGCTTGCGTTTTTGGCCCTATCTGAAGGGGTGTTCGTCGTTGCGTTTTGATCAGACTCGTTGCGTTTTGATAATATTCGTTGCGTTTTGATCAGACTCGTTGCGTTTTGATCATACTCGTTGCGTTTTGACACAAGTTGAAGACCCTCACTGCGTTTTGACTAAGAGAAACTCTGCCCAATTAATTTCTTGATTGCGTTTTGACCAAGACTCGTTGCGTTTTGACCAAGAATCGTTGCGTTTTGACCAAGAATCGTTGCGTTTTGACCAAGAAGTGTTGCGTTTTGACCAAGATTCGTTGCGTTGCTCAGAACTCAATGCGTTTGATAGATTTATTTGCGTTTATTACTGAGACTCGTTGCGTTTTGATCATATTCGTAATGCGTTTTGCTCATACTCACTACTGCGTTTTTGGTCAAAATCACTGCGTTGCTCTTGAGTTTATCTACAAGTAAGATTTGCTCCTGCGTTTTTGTCCATTTGACAACCTATGTGGTATTTGAACCAAATTTGGAAACTATTAATCACTCCGTTTAATCACAACAAATAACATCAAGAACAAACAAACTTGAAGGACTTAAGCACATTATTTGGACTTACATACAACAATCAACCTACAACAACTAATTATACTTGCAACGTAAATAAATTATTCATTCCACAGTTTTTCTATCTTGATTTTGTAAAAATCCCTGCGAAAGATAAGATTCTTTTCTCGTTTTAATCAAAGATTTGTAAAATCCCGTGCACGTTAATTCATTTAAAACCACAATCAATCACTTCATAACACTAAGATCTCTACATCCATTTACAACAACTTTACATCAGAATGTCAAATCCGAATACAAATTTGCAAACTCAATCATCAATTGCTCTTCATAAATGCTATCATGAACGGGTAGCAAAGGATCGACCACCAGATGTTGCAGGGTAATTACGTTCAGTGGAAATCCAGAATCAAGAGATACATTGACACCAAACCTAACAGTGAACTCATCCACTATTGTCTCCAAAATCCACCATACACGTATCAATGGGCTGAGAAACAGTTCCAGTTGCTGAAGGTAAGTTCTAAAACAACTACAGAGAGGTATATGGAGAACTATAAGAATGTTTCACAAGACATACGAGATCAACTAATGCCTGAAACTGAGCCGTCAGATCATGTCTCACAGGATAGATAACGATATCTACCTACCTAAACTATCGAACCCACAGTGAGTTATCGAATGCATGTGAAATTGGAAAGCCATTGAAGGTTGAAACAAGTGAATCAATCAATGTCAAGATCTTGAAAACAAGTTTATATTGGAGTTTGGAAAATTTACATCACGGGATGGTGAATCACTTGAATCGTATTACTCACGGTTCTACAAGATGATGAATGAGCTTGTCCGAAAAAATCAGTGTCACGTACTATCAATACAAGTGAATGTTCAGTTCTTACTTCAACTACAACCATAATGGCAAAGGTTTGTGACACTTTGTTAACAAGAGTCAAAGGAGCTGAAGACTGTCACCTATCACAAGCTTTATTACATTCTGCAGCAACACCAAATGAAGTCAATTGAGATAAGAACGAAAGACTAGCACACACTGCTAATCCACTTGCACTTGTTGCTCAACAACAACTAGTTTACCATCATCAAAACCATCCTACTCAAAACACTCAATATTCCTCTACCAGATCGCAACAGTATTCCAGAAACAGAGGAAAAGCAATTGTTACCTCTTCTGCTCCTACTTATGATCCAGAAGCCTCCAACCGGTTACTCAAGATGAGGAAATGTTCAAAGGAAACGGAGTATTTGACAAACTCATGGCTTTAATTTCTCTCTCATTATAAGAAATCTACAAACCTACCAACACACCTCGAACTTCATCAAACTCCAGTCGAGCTAATCAAGATAATTCTCCAAGATCAACAAAGAACTGGGTATGTATAATCAGAGGGCAGATCAAATGTTGCTAGGAGCTAAGGAAAAAGTAGGTACTCACCGGTATGCAAAAGTCTGGATTAGTGTTACAACAGCAAGAATATTTGGCAAGTATCAAGGGGAATGTCAGAAACGCAAGAAACGAGTAAGAGGATGCAGCATATTCACAAGGAAAAGATGTTATTGTTAAACAAGAGGAAGTTGGGTTCAGTGAATCAGAACAAGCTGATTAGGAAGAATGATACTGATGATGAGTCTGATTATCAAGGAATTGGAAGCACACTATATGTACTATGCACAACATCAAGAGGTTACTCCAGATCAATTGGACAATCCGGACCAATCTTTGATGATGACCAATGCATAAGTACAAAACAATAATTACAACTATAATGTGTTTGACATGGAAAACGAACATCCTGAGCAACCTGAAACTAGTAATGACATATACTGGCGGGTAACAAGTGACACCAAAATCACATTGATTCATTGTATATATGTTATGATAGTGTCAGTATGACCAAGATGAAACTGATGATCTGATCTAAGAACGTGATTTGCTTGCTTCTTTAATTCATGAACTAAAATTTAAATTGATGACAGTAAAAACCAAATAAATTTGGAATCACAAACAAGGAGTTAGTTATAAATTGAAAGGTGAAATTGAGGATTTCAAAACTAAGAATAAAAGTTTAGAACATCAAATAACCATTCAAAAGAAGCAAACAATGAACTGACCAAGACTAAATCAGTTTGATATTAAAGACCTTAAGAATATCCAAGCGAACTTGATAAATATAAATGATTGAATTATGCGCAAAGTGAAATTGATTGTGCAAAAGCTAAAGTGATTTAATGTCATCACAAAATCGATTTGAAAAGTCATCAATCATATACTCCAAAAAATAAATGATTTAAATCAAACAATTTGGATATGAAAAAGGAGCTTTGTTCACATCAATAAACCATCTCCATAATGTCACAAGAAAAAGAGGCTCAGATTAAGTTTTAAAAACTCCGTGAATGACAAAGAACTTGATAAAGTCATTGCTTTAGAAAACAAAGTCAAGGTTTTGAATGATATTGTATATAAAACCGGATAATCTGTTCAAACAATGAATATGCTTAATCGTAATTGTAAAAAGTGTTTTGCAAAACCTGAGTTCCTCAAGAAAGCTCAAAGAGTGAATCCTCGTCTGTATGATATAGGTTGCTATAATGATAATCTGCGTTAATGTTAGCCCCAGATTCTGACGAAACGCTTGCGTCTTGAAAAAGAAACGTCGACAAAATTAACATTTAATCAGACCGTTTGATTATGATCAGTGAATAATCTTTATGTTTGATTCGTTCACAACGAGAAAAGGTCGGCTAAAACAACACTATTTCCAAAATGTCCAAAGATTAGTCATTACATCTTCTATAAGGAATTTCTAAAGAGTCTTTTCGTAAACAAACAACTTTGTTAGAAAAACGAATGGATGAATCCATTCCTTGTATCAAAAGTGAAAATCTCCAAAGAAGTTTCATTCAAGATTAAAAAGAGTGTTTGACACGATTTTGTAGAGGAGTAAGAACGTTGACAAACAAACAATTGCAAAAGAACATATTTTTGGTAACATCGAACCTTTCATTCAAACATCAAATATAGGAAATTTTGCCCCCAAATTAGCAGACTCACTGCGACTTAGAAAATTTTTCACTTGTGCTTGAACGATGAAAGGTTGCTTGAATTGAGATACTTTCATTTTCTCTAGACATAAAGTAGACACTCACAAACTCAACTATAAACTCAAAAAACACAGTTTTTTGAATGAAATCGACCGACTTTCTAGAATATTACTAGCTATCACATGAATGCAATACTTGGTGGGTACATCTGATCTGGATGAAGTTTACTAATTGCAATGGTGATTACATGGGAAACCTGGGGGAAAATGGTGAACTGTCTGAAAAGAAGCTTTCCAAAAAAGTAGAACAATGTCAAAGAGTTTGAAGCACTTCAGAAACATCGATTGAATCTTGACTTGATTTACACCAGTATAAAGAAAAATAAAAATAGTGACAAATCTTTCATAGAAAATAATCAGTCAAACGTATTCTGAAAAACGTGAACGAGTATTTTGAAAATTCAAGACTTGAAAGCTCAATTACAAGACAAAGGAATTGCAATAAGTGAGTTTAAAAAACTCATAGAAAAGATGAAAGAAAAATCTGTGGAAACTAAGTTTGAAAAATCATCGGTTATTCGACAACCGAATGCTTTTAAAAGTCAAAGAAAAATCCCTGTTATGTAAACCAGCTATTTTTTTCAGATTACTCGGCAAAAAAATTTCTCAAAGTCCAAAGCTAGTACCCACACAAAATGTGTCTAATAATTTTCCAAACAGTCACTACACAAATTTTTGCCTCATAAAATGTTGCCAATTGTCAAGAACACAAATGGTTGATTGCACCAGGAAAGTATACAGTGACACAAAGCACTACCTCAAACTAGAACAACCTCAGTTGCATCACAAGACATTAGGGAAACCTAACAAACGCCGTGTCTGTCTCATATAGAGTAATTCCCAATACTAGAGGTTAGCATACCATAGCTAAGAGCAATCATCTGAAGATAGAGTCATGTCTAACAATAGCAAGGAAGAAGCAAGAAGTAGAAGACCACCGTAGGAAGTTTTATTAAAATTCAAATAATAAAAAGGCTATAACTGGCGGTGCAATGACAGTTTGATGCTAAGAACCTCGAATGTTAACTTGTCGGTTACTTGTGAAAATGTATCTGAATGAAAATCATGATTTGTGTGTTCTACATTATATCAATGACCGTGAAATTCTAGGACTAAACCACCAATTGGCGTGCCTACTGAGTACAAGATCACCAAGCAAATGTAAACCAATCTGTTTGCACATCACAGTAAGAAAACCATTTGCAACAGACTCCAACCACTGTCCAAGAAATTTAGAAATATAACTAGGAAGTTTATATTGACAAGTTAGTAAGACATGCAGTTGGTAGGTATCCTAAGTATACTCCACCCGATATAAATTGAAACCTAAGACTCCAAAAGGAATGTTAACACCAAACGTTTAGTATGCTCAGGAAATGCATCTAGAATCTGCAAATTTTGAACATATGACTCCCTAGTGTTCACGTGTCCAAACTCCGATCGTCCTTCTAATAATTTTTGCAGCTCTCGAGATAGTTCTAATTTCTCGAAGACTCTGGGTGCTCAAACACATGAACCGGAAATTCTCAAACTTCTAACTAAATTTTGTGGAGAAATTTATGGGAACGTCAAGTTTGGAAATGAATTCAAATTGCACCAATCTTGGCTATGGAGACTGGTTTTCAAGAACTATTACCATTAAACGTGTTTATTATGTCGAAGGGCTTTAATCCACAATATTCTCGTTGTCCAATTCTGTGATTCTGTTGGAATTTGCTTTTATTTTTCGGAAGTATACATGTTAATAAAAAAAATAGCCCAAAAACGAGAATAGAACAATAACAAATGATTATTGATATGTTGTATAGTTAGGGGTCATGAGAGTTTGGACCTGATTAAAGGGAATTGATTTTCTCACAAGGGTTCCTCGTGGCATAGATTTGTATCCATTCTCTCTGCAAGACTCAACAACTCCCCAATCCAATTTGCTTAATGGCTAAAGCAACCACGCTCAATCATTGTTATGGCACGTCGTGCCTCTTTCAATTTAAACTTCGACACCATCAACTTGCTTTCAAAGAATAATATTGTGAATGGCCTTCCAAAGCTGAAATTCATCAAAGATCATCTGTGTTCTTCTTGTGAGCTGGGGAAAGCAAAAAGAAAGTCTTTTCACACTAAGACTACCCCGAGCTCAAAAAGACGGTTACAACTTCTACACATGGACTTATGTGGTCCACTGCGGTAGAAAAGATTAAATGGAAAGAAATCTTTTCTCGGTAATTGTTGATGACTACTCCCGATATACCTGGACTCACTTCTTGAGGTCCAAAGACGAAACACCTGGAGTTCTCATTGATTCCTCACACTTTTCAAAGAGGACTTCAAGCCTCAAGTTACAACAGATTCGACGAACTGACAAAGCACGGAATTTCTTAATAAAACTCTTCATGCATTTTTGCAAAAGAGTGAAACAACAACGAAACCGTCATCTGCTCGAACACCTGAACAAAACGACGTTGTCGAAAGACGGAACCGTACTCTTGTTAGGGCTGCCCAAAACAATGCTTAAAGCGCCGCAAAAGTTCCTTTGTTCTCTGGGCTGAAGCAATTGCAACACTTGTTTTACTCAAAACCGTTTCACATTGTACTTCCTCGACATGAAGAAAACACCTTAACATATCATCAATGCCCGAAAACCCTTCAGTTAAGTTCTTTCACACTTTGGTATCTCTTGTCAACATCGTCAGAGATGTGTGAAAATCTTGATTAAAAAAAGGAAAAAAAGGTGATGCATGTATTTTTGTTGGGTATTCTACTCAGTTCAGAAGGGCTTTACATGGTATTTTTACAAGAAACAAGAATGATAGTTGAAACAATTCATGTAAACTTTGACGAATTGCCTCATATGGCGTCAGATCACGTCAGTTCTGACCCCGGTCCACAATGTTCGACAACGGTACTTGAACAAGACAGTTTAAGTCCCGGTCCACAAAGTCAAGAAAATGTTCCTCAAGTTGCTGACACAATAACAACGTTAAATGAGCTGGAATTGCTATATAGTCCGATGTTCAGTGAATTACTCAATGGAAATTCTCCTGTTGTGTCAAAGTTTTCCGCTGTACATGCTGCTAATAATCTTGATAAACGTCAACAACACAACACAACTCACACTTCTACAACAACCGATGTTTGCAGGATCCACTCCATTGAACATTCAATTCAACACAATCAAACGTCCAACTCAATATCAACTGTCACTGCACCTGAGAAAATTACTCAAGCAAAACCAATTACAAAAAATGCCACATTTTGAACGATAGATGAATTTATCACATCTTTCAGTACACCGGGGAACAAGAACAAGGGGAGACATCGTCACGTCAGTTTGACTCTTCCAAACATGCATACTTTCTATCAACACCATCCTTCTGCCAACGTTGGACAAAAGATCATCCATAAACAAGTCATTGAAATCCTTCTCATAGTCAGAACAAGAAGTCAGCTAGAAAACTGATTCGAGAATATTATGTTCGCACACTCACACCGTGAGTCGAACCGAACCAAAGAACATCAAAGAAGCCCATAGGCTGATTCCTGCATGGAATGAATCAATTGCAGTAAGAACTTCACAGTTATTGATCGATTAGATGTATGGGAATTAGTCGACATACCACTTTAGAAAAATGTCATTAACAATAAAGTGGCTTCTGAAAAAACTAACGATGAGGAAATATTTCATACGCAATAACAAATCCTCGTCTTGTGGCTAAGGGATATCACAAAAGGAAGGAATTTGATTTCGTAGAAGTCATTTGCACTCAGTTGCTCGTTAGGATGCGGTAAGTTTGGGTTCAATGCGTACGCAGCAACACAAAATCATTTACAGGTACAAAAGGACGTTAAAACAGCATTACTTTTACGGGCCTCTGAAGGAAGAAGTGTACTAAACCAACTCAGATGGATTTGTTGACGCCATATCATCCTGACAAAGTTTACCGTCTCAAGAACAGCTTATCTGGTCCAAACAAGCACCAAGAGCGTGGAATGATGTACTCATCCAACTTCCTGGTATCACAGAAGGATTCTAAAAAGTTTCTATGATACCAACTCCTGTTCATAACTAAACATGGGGAAGATCATATTCTTGTGTAACTTTACGTGATGACATTATTTTTGGTTCTATGACCCAAAACTTTCAAAACGTTTTTGGAAAACTAATTGCACAACAAGTTTTGATATGTCTAAGAATGGGGGAGCTGAAATTCTTTTTAAGAGAATCAATCCACCATCTACCTCGTGGTATCTTTATAAACCCAAGCTAAAGTATGCTCAATAGATACTTACAAAGCATGGTATGAACCTCATGGGAATAGCATTGGTACACCCAATGGCTACAAAACACCTTGTTGCCTACTTAGTGGTACTCGCCGGTCGACCAAACGAAATACGTCAGTATGGTCGAAGCACTCATGTACCTAACAGCAAGTAGACTAGATATTGTACATGCAACATGTTATTGTGCTCGCTATCAAGCGAAACCGACTGAGAAACATCTCACTGCGGTTAAACGGATCTTTCGGTACCTTAAAGACTCCATTAACATGTGGCTCAGGAACCGACAGGACACCGGTTTCGAACTAACTGCTTTTTCAGATTCGAATCACGCGGGCTGTCTCGATTCACGTAAGAGTACATCTGGTGGCATACAATTTCTAGGTGGTGATAAGTTAGTCAGCTGGTCATCCAAAAAGCAGGACTGCACCTCAATGTCTTCAGCAGAAGCCGAGTATGTGTCTTTATCTGCGTGCTGCGCACAAGTTCTATGGTTGAGAACTCAGCTCACAGATTATGGCTTCCACTTTGATAAAATACCTATGTATTGTGACTCAAAGGCAGCCATAGCCATCTCGTGCAATCCAGTCCAGCATTCCCGTACCAAGCACATCGATGTCAGATATCACTTCATAAAGGAACATGTTGAAAAGGGTATTGTTGAATTATTCTTTGTCGGAACTGAAACCCAGTTAGCTGACTTGTTTACTAAAGCTTTATCGGAAGATAGGTTTAAGTATCTTGTCAGACGACTCGGTATGAGATGTTTGACTCCAGATGAACTGGAGGTTCTGGCAATTGAATCTGCTTGATCCATCAAACATCAATTTGTAAATATTTTTATTCTCTCTTTATTTTTGATTTAAAAAAAATTGAAAAAGAAAATAGAAAAATATAAAACCTAGAAAAACAAAATATAAAATCAGAAAAATTTCAAAAAATACCAAAAAGAATCTTCTCGACATGTCTCTTGGAATCGATAACATTTACGTACCTAGAAATGTTGATTAACATCGACACGGGCGTGTAAATAAAGTTCGAACAGGAGTTTCAAATGCTTTCAAAACATGTCATTTCTAAATTTTTCTCATGACTTATGTACATTTCAGTGCATAACTCGGTCCCGAATGTAATAGGGAAGTGTACGCTTCAGTGCGCTTACTCTAAAATAGAAGAGAAGTCTTCTATCATGTTTTTAAAATCGTTGAACACAATTTTTCAAAAAGAACTTTCAATGTCAAAATTGTCTACAATATAATTTGTGGTATTTTTCCATAAAAAGTGGACTTTAAAAATTGTGTTTTCAAACACTCCCTTCCTCGAATAATTTTTTTCAAAGAATTGTAGTGCGTAGAATGTCATTTTATGTGAATCAATTTCTGAGGGGGAAATTTTTAAAAACAAAGCCTTTTAATGTGTCAAATACATCTCAAAAATGACAATTTTATGTATCCAAACACATTTTGTGAAATAAAAAATGTGGAAACTTAATGTCAATTAATAAAAACATGTTCACTCAGGCTCATCACTCCGTCTTCAACATATTGTAGTGTCATATTAATTTTTCATTCCTATGTCAAGTTTTAATAAATATTTGGTACCTACATAAACTTGTTGACGGAGCTATCCGGAAAATGAATTCATGCAATAATCGTAGTATAATTTTCTCAACCCATAGAATTTTATTCATGTCAAATTTAATCAATTTGGTATTTCAAATACTAAATGTTTATTATTTAAAATAAGGGGATAAAAATGTGATTAAAATATGATATAAACGAAGGTGATCCGGGGGGGGGGGGGGGTTTAAGACCCTAAGTGCAACTCTTTCCTTCATGTGCTAGACAATTTCGAAATCCTCGGAGCCCATGTGGTAGGGGGAGTATTTGAAAACAACAATGTCAAAAAATGGTTTTATGGTTAGATCTCATACCCAACAACCTATAAATTTCAAAAAGACGATTTCTGAAGTCTAAGGTGGTTAGGTTAGGAATAAGGCTGGATGATCCAACCAGAACCGGGGGATCTACCCAAGGACACTCCATAGTTAGAAATAGCAGTCCTTAGGTATGAATGGAGAAGAATGTGTATAAAGGAAAAATGCCGACTAAGATTGAGCTAACACTGGAACAATCACAACAAGGTGTTAGTAATGACGTCTTGGTAAGCATTGAAAGGGTTGAAGAATGAAAAAGAAATGTATGGATAAAGGGTGAAAAGAAAGAAGCCCTCCAAACAACTTAGGCAGAAACCGGGTCAATACATAATCTATCAAATCACACAGATATTGGTTGATATTAAAACGACATCATGGACCCAGTGATGCAATGCACAACCCATCCTACCATACGGGGTTTCCTCTCAAAAGAAACTGTCTCATTTGTCACGAGATTACCCACGTTATCTAATGACATCTCACTCCGAGATATGTTAATATTGCATAGGTGGCAGTCTGACTCCAGCCTCCGATTACTAAAGACCAAAAGTTGCACAAATCGATGTCTAGAGCCAGAGGAGATCAAATAAAATCTCCATTAGGAACACAATGTCAAAATAACACTTGTGAACACCCACAAAGTTCCCAAGGCTGTTAACAAAGAGTCCTACGCAATATTCTTAAGATCTTGCCAGACCATTTGAGTGATACTTAATATTCACAGTGAAGATGGAAATCCTGCTGAGCCAACATCAAACAAGCTCTTGTAGGGTGACTTGCAAGATTCTATATGAATCAGCTTGTGATTAACTGATATCAAATTTGGTCCAGTAAATGAATTGATACAAGACTAAAATCAGAAAGATATAACTTATCTGATTCAACCCTTACCGTAATGTCTGCTTTTGAGACGTTCCGGTAATGCGAACTAAAGCAAGCATGGTAAATCTAATACCTCTTTGTTAGAAGATCCTACGCTTGAGCGGAAAACCCTGTTCAAGGAGATTACTTTGAATTACCTGATCTACAGGTATAAGATTTATACTATATAACGGAGAACCGAGGTTAATGCAACTGAAACTCAAGATTAATGACAAAGCCATATTCGTCCCTTTCATTTACTAATGTCTTATTTCAGTTTAGACGAAAGTGTTGCAACAAAGCCTCAATCTAGCGAAGCCGGATTCCATAAACCACATGCTCATAACCCGCAAGCATTTCAAGTCATCATTTCAACGTCAAGATAGTTGATTATAATCACATATGTCAAACAAGAAGTAACAAGTATAGCATGATGGTCAAGAGCACAAGTTTTGAATAAGGAAAGTCAAATCAATATGATTTCCAGTCAAAGATAATATAGCAAGATAACGATCTCAAGAATTTATAAAGAGTCAAAGATAAAGGGCACAAAATCAAGAATACACAAAACATGGATGACAAGCCATTACAAGAAACAAGACAAGACCATATCAAAGGCAACAGCATAAACCTTCAAACGTCATATCTTCGATGTCCCATCGTGGTACAGAGGAGTTTGAAAAAGAGACCTCAACAATGGGGAGATTTGGGGTTTTTAGCCTTAATTATATAATTCAAACAAGAATGATTATCGGTCCTTAGAAAGTCCAAACTAGAGTCTTGTATTGTAATAGCTAGTCGGGATTAAACGGCTTGGACATTAAACCTAATATGTCCTAAGTATCGGGCTAGAAACCCACGAGAAGCCCAAGACCGGCCCCATTAGAACCCATACGCCTCACCTAACTAAGGCAAAAGGGTATAAATATCCCTTAACCAACCCTTGGTGAAGGGTGTTGGTTACATTTCATTCACTTTAATCCTCCAAACACTCTCTAGAGCTAATCTTCCTTCTTGTTTCTCTCTCTACTATCTCTCTCTAAGATTTCTTATTTTCTAGCATATTGGTATAGATTCTTGTTGTTGTAAAGTATTAACTATGGGATAACACTTTTTCAGTTGGAAAGAAAGTCATAAGACCAAAGGTTTACTGTCTTCTGTTTCAGTATGTGGTATGGTGATTATTGTAGCGGTTGTTGGTGTTGGTGTTACAGTAGTTGTTGTTGTTGAAAGTTCTTCTGTCATCAAACTTTCGTTTGTGATCACTTGATACTTGCACCGGAGTGTGCTTTGTTACCTGATCCATTAGCCTCTGGGCTATGTTAATGGCTTCCTCTAGAGTTTGAGGTTTAGAGGCGGTAACATTCCCTTCAATACTTTGAGGCAATCCCCCGATGAAAACTTCCATCATTTTCTCAGAATCTGGCACCATAGTGGGACATAAGGTTGCCAATTCCTGGAATCTTCTCAACATCTATCTTGAGATCATTCCCCTTCATTCCAGTCATGATGGTAAAATTTCGTTTTTTGAAAACCTCAGTTCGGGGGCATACTTCTTATATCCAAAAGCTTCTTGAATACAACCAGGAAAATTACCTGTAAGCTCTTCTATCCCAATAGGTTGGGCAAAATAATTCCACCGGATAGAAGCATCTCATTTAAATTACCAGTAGCAAAACTTTACCTTGCAGTCTCGGTATATGATAACGGGATAAACACTGTTTTAGTTCGCTCAAACCATCGGCAATAAGACCAACAGCGCCTTCCTACCTTTTGAATTTTGATAGTTGGACCGCTCATGAATTATTTTGTAGTTACATTTTCTTGCTACCGTAGCTTCTCTTGGTCTAGGGTGGTAATATCAGTATTTGCCATGTGTAGCGACCTTGTGCTTCCAGAGCATGCAGGTAAACACGTCAGCAACTAGTTTCCCTGATGGGGCAGCTTGAGTCATTGGCTGGTGCTTCAGATGTTGATGTCCTTTTGGGAGGCATTCTATCAACATAAGACAACACGTAATAAGAATGATATCACAAGTCTTAAAATGAAATGCTTATTTTTGAACTTTAACCATTTGATATGAATTCTAACAAGCATCTAACTTATTAGAAGTCACGGTATGATTCATAATTATGAAGACGGAAATGTAATATAGGACACAGGATTAATATAAAACGGGATCACCATTATATTATATCACGAACAACTTGCCTTTGTATTGTACATAATCAAAATTTGATAAGTGTTGTTATTTATACCACACATCCCGTGGCTAGGTGGGTTCCAGAACAAAAGCTATAACCTAATATCTAAATCTAGTAGACCGATGGTCCTTCCTGGCTGTTCTTGTGTTCATAGATTGCAATTCATAAGACCTTTTCCTTATCGTGCTGGGTGACCGAACCTAGATAATCTTTGATGATTTGTTTCTAGATTAGCAATCATGAACGAGCCAGAGAATATTGCATTATTTCCATTTTCTTTCCTTTTGAAGTTTAGCAATTTGAGGTACGAGACTCTTCCTCGAGTTTAGCTTCAGATTGTCAAAAACTTATTGTATGATCACCACTGCCATTTCCGAGACCTTCTATTTGTCTTTATGGCTCAATGCGGTCGAGATGGAGTCACATCTAGATGATTCAAAATTCCACTCAATTTGCTCCTCTTAGACGTCTTCCCAGCTTGTCTTACGAGAGCTTTTTCTCCTATCTCAAATGCTTAGGAGGGTCATGAAGTAGAGGAGGATGATTGGTCACTACCTCGTTTTTTAAGTGGCAAAAATTTCCTCCAGAAGAAAGAATTCTTGAGGTTAAACATTAAAAGATAGCATTGAAGATGGAGGCACAATAGTTGGTGGTGGAATAGGTGATTCTTTAGCATAGTATGCATGCATGACCTTCATATAGGGGTCATCATGAAAAAGTAAAAGAGTTGGTGAAGCTATTGGAACTAAACCAAATGAGTTATTTGAAGAGCTAGAATAAGTTTTTCCTGGTAAGCGGGACATAGTCCTGGAAGCCGGATATAGTCCTGAAAGTAGGAGGAAAAAGTATCCTGCAATATCAGAAGTAGGTGTTGTGGAGAAAGACATCACTCTGTTAACAACCCAGTGGTAAATAACATAAGTTATTTATATAATAGTATAATAGTTATGTATTTTACATACTATTCGGGAGATGTAGTGGCACGGAGGACTTTCTTGGATGGAAAAAGAAAAGTAGTTATAGTTAAGGTTTCAACCTTGTTCTCTATAACCGTAGCTCTTGATACCAATCTATAACACCCCCATTTTTGACATATAGCAGCGGAAGCTAATCTGGGGTATTATTTCATAGTACAACAGTCATAATCATAGAAAACGACTCAAAAGAGACGTTTTTAAAAGATAAGTTATCATTCATTATTTCATCAGAGTTTTTACAAACAAAGGTCCTAAAATCTACATGAAAACATAAAGTTTGAATGATAACAGTTTAGCCATCTTCAAGTCCGTACCACTCCGTGCCATGTGATGCTCAATTACCTGAGATAAACATGCTAAAAAGATCAACACAAAGGTTGAGTGAAATTCATAGGTTTATGTTAAACAGTTTGAATACAAGTCATCATAACAGTGGGTTACGTTGTTATACACCTATAAGTGTAATAATTGCAATGAGTACATGATTTTAAAAAAGAAAAACGTATTATTGCCAAAGCTCATGAACACCGAGACCTTGAGAAAATTAATAATCACAAGAAGTTTTCCCCCCTAAATCTGTGCCTTTGCCAAAACACCCCTCAAAGTGATCAAATGAGTGCGTTTGTTAGCCAGAAAGTAGAGTACACCAACGGGGAGTTCAGTCCCAAATAGATCTATTCACAGCATTCGCGCTTACTCCAAAAAGTAATTAACGGTTCATGATAGTGGGGTCTTAATGGCAAAAGTAAGGACTTAGGCAATAATATATCAGGATAGCATACAGTTGGAAAAACACTCGTATTCATGGTTTATAGCATGTATCCCCCTCGCGGGTTTATGAAAACATTAGAAGATTTAAAATGCGAGGCTATGAACTCACCTTAACAGGGGAAATCTGATTGATGGCAAAAGTATATCAAGTGAAAGTAACAGCTACGTCACGCAACCTGGGGTAATATGTCAAGTCTTAGTGTGATGGTTTATGTTTCAAAACTTCATAAAGTTTAACGTATTACTTTGATTTGATTATTTATGGAAAATATTGTATCATTGTTTGGGCTATCATAATCCAGAGGCCATGTAGTATCGTTTGAGGAGCCAGAGCACTTTAAATCGTAAACCCAGCAAACTCGTCAAGACGAATACTCAAATGGAACCCCTCACATGAAACTCCCTAGTAACGTGATACGATAAGATTTTAAGTTTCTTCAAAAGTTAGTCGATGATAAATTATGTTAAATGTATAACGTAATAGTTTTATAATGCGTCGATCGTTGATTAATAACGACAATTGTGTCGGGTTTTAACAAAATCGAGTCTTATAATATTAATATATATTTTTATACATTGTATAAAAATATTATATTTCATATTTTTAAGAATGCAAAAATGGCAATATATACCCCTATGCATGGAAATATTTACAAAGCAAGTCCAAAAAGCATGCAAGCTTATTTTAAGATTCCAAATGATATTTGCAGGTTATAGCTTATTAGAATAAACTAAAATAAGATGTTTTAACATAACAAAAGTTTAGAAAAAGGATTCGTTAGCTAGAAAATCAAAACGGGTGGTTTTTAGGGTTTTAACTAAAAACGCATAGGTTTGAGGATTCAAGGCTTTAACAAGAGTTCATATATGATCTTAAGAGTATTATTAATATTCTAATACA
>BQNB010021472.1:0-64219 GCA_026074375.1 Tanacetum coccineum
TTGTTAAGACTTAATATTCCGGAGTTTTTTTTACCAACTAATTGCTTTCAACAAACATAATCTTTTATGGAAAAAGATTCTCTATAGTTATGATCAAACATCATTGATCGTGTTAAGTTTACTGTGAGTGAAATAAATAAGTGGGCTCATGATTTTTATTAAAAGAAAAAGTTTTATGCAATTAACTTGGCAAATGATTTGCACATTCTACATTTTGATTTGCACACTCAAAATGTTTGTCTCTTGACATTTAACCCCTAAATTAATTAGCGGAGTGTGCAATTCAAGATATAAATGTTAAGGGTATAAATGTCATGACACAATAATTTGAGTGTGCAAATCAAATGATGGATTTTGCAAATCACTTCCCAATTAACTTATTTGTGATTGGTGAGAATGATGTATCATGTTTGACTCAACTTTAAAGGATTCTAATCCATCTTTTATATAATAAAAGAATTACACCATTTAGGAGTTTTCTATCAAATTGAATCTCATGAATTAAAAAATTGAACCAATCAGAACGCTTGATTTTGCCACGTAGGCAAAATTGTGTGATCTGATTGGTTAATAAAAAGTCAAAATTGAATTAATTTGGTCAAAATTAAAAAAAATGGTGGAGAAATCTGATGGAGAATAAAAACACATAAAAATATATGTGTCAAATTTTTGAAAACAAAAACTTGAAAAAATAAGAGGTAATTAATAAAATTTTAATGGTTTAATTTTAAATAAATTATATGGAGTTAAGTATAATTTATAAATTTACAAATTTTGTTATAACTTTAAAAAACAAATAAATAACCCTTTAAACTTTATACCCCTAGACTTTATATTTTAAAATACAACAAACGTAAACAATTTTTTACTTCCAAACAAAGATTTAACAGTATCTAATCACATACCAAATCTACCCGAAGACTTTTTGGTGGATTTTTTAACTGGCGACCTGAAATCATGTTGTACAACAAAATAGAAAAACACCGAAACACATATTATTTTTTTTTCTTTTTAATACGTACTAAATAACATTTAAAATTCTCAAAATGTTTTTATCCATTGACATGTGTGTATGCCTATAAATCATATACAACAACCTGGGCCACTTTTATATCTTAAAAAACTGTTGGAGACGAAAAAATAGGTAAAACTCTTTTTACATTCGTATATGTATTGAAGATATACAATTGGTAATTTTTTGTTTGATCAAAACATATTATATGCACGAAACATAATACTTATTTGAGTTTTTTAGATTTCTATATTCTATAAATATTAACGCTTTTGATAACTCAACTTGATGCTTTAAATTCGATTACGTGGCTAAAATTTTACATGTTTTAACCAATATTATGACCATGAATCCTAAGTATAGCTGACACACTCATGCAACTATAATCATAAAACATATACAAGAACAATTGCATACCCAACAGTAAGAATATCAGCCTTCCAAAGTGGATGTCAATGGTTCGAATATAACGAGGAGAAAATTAATCCACTTGTGGCCTTGGAGGTTCACTTGAACCGACTCCGGGCTACTTAAAAGGGTAGTTTCGCTGGTATTAGTCGGCTCACAATGTCGAGTCAGAAACAAGTAAATCAAAAGAAAAAAAATTACTAATTATCCTCAAGTTCATAGAATATATAATGATATGAATTTATTCTATTCATATTATTCCAATAATACTCTATAACATGACTTAAAAAACATAAGAAAAAAAATAAAAATTATAATATATTAAAAACAAACATAATGTCAAATCCCCGTACGTGCACGGGTATTAAAACTAGTATAGAAAAGATGAGGAAATGAAATAAAGATAATTTTGTTATATCCTTTTACTAAACAATTATATTACTATATTACACATTTACGGACAAATCCACTGTCGTTTTGACAGTGGATCTACAGTGCTACAGTAACATGCTCTCATTTTGGGGCAGCCCGATTTTGGTTTTTTTTTTTTAATTATTTTGTTTTAATTTTTTTTTTAAAATTTGTATGCACAAAGTAGGAGGGAAAAAAAATATTACAAAAGCCGCGGAAACATCTTCGATACCTAATAACTTTAAAATAATCTATATGGTCACAAACGTACAACCCATTATATTAAAAAAAACCCATATAGCAAAAAAAAAACAACACTTTAAACATGAGGCCCAACACATAAGTCATATAAAAAAAATTATTACTAATATACACATTTGTCGACAAACTAGCCTAAAATTCGCATAAAATGTGGCCCAAAATTCGCATAAAATGTGGCCCAAAGTAAAAAAAAAAAAAACTAGCCCAAAATTAGCCTGAAATCTGGCCCAAAGTAAAAAAAAAAATACAAAACGGTCCCTCAACTTTTAACTATTTACGATTTTCTTACACAAAAAATCCCGTAAAAAAATTAAAAAAAAAACACGTCAAGTTTTTATTGTTCACAACTTTTTTACATTCATCGGCCTAAAAAAAAGATATCGAACCGTTCCAAAAAAAGAAAATATTCGGGAAAAAATTAACCCGTCCCAACGCAAAAAAATAAATTCCCGAATCATACAAAGAAATATATCCGGGAAAAAATTAGTCAAAAAAAACCCAAAAATAGCATAAAATCTGGCCCAAAGTAAAAAAAATACAAAACGGACCCTCACCTTTTAACTATTTACGATTTTCTTACACAAAAATTCCCGTAAAAAAATTTACAAAACCGTCCCAAAAAAGAAAATATTCGGGAAAAAATTAGCCCGTCCCAACGCAAATTTTTTTTCCCCGAATCATACAAAAAAAGAAAATATTAAAAATTAGCCCCGCCATAACGCATCGCCAAAAAAAAACTCCCGAAACGTAAAAAAAATTATTCGGAAAAAAATTAGCCCCACCGCAACGCGTTTATTACTATCACTTGTTAGGATTCCGTAAATAAAAATATACGTAAAAACATTTAGTAAGATCATACATCATTTCTCAATAAAGATGAATTGGTATTGCATTATGTTTATCTCTCTTTCATTATCGCTGGAAGATATGTGTAAAATTAACGAGCCCATTTATGAAAACTAAACTAAGAGGTAATATCCGAATAAACTAAAAATCAGACCTAACCGAATCGAAAATTATCGAACAAAATTTGACAAAACCAAATTAAATATTCGGTTATGGTTTTGACAACTAAACCGAAAACTGAATTCATATAAATATATACGTTTTTTAAATATTTATATAGAAAAAATTATTAAAACACTTTCATAGTATAATATGACATTTTCTAAACTTGATTTTTTTTGCTAAAAATCTATATAATCAAATGAATATATAATTAAAATGATGTAATTCAGGTTATTCGGTTCATTTTTCGGTTATGGGGGTCCGCTTTCGGTTATTTCGGTTCGGTTTAGTTTCGGTTATACCTAGAAAAAGAAATTAACCGAACTAACCGAATAAACTGAACAATCCCATAACCGAACCGATGAACACCCTAACCGTAAAATAAATTACTCAAACATGTTTGTGTGTATCATTTTATTCGGGTTCTTTTGCTTATTTACTAACCAAACAACAACTTTTACCATAAACCCTAAATCCAAATCCAAAACCCATCGACCAAAATAACTTGCAAATTTGTGTAACCGTATGAATGTATGAGTACACTTAAAATTTAAAACAAAATATTAAACAAAATCAACTTAGTTTCAAACTAGCGTGCAGTAGTGTTCACGTGTTTCTGTTGTACAAAAAAGAAAACTAGATTATTGATAACAAGTTGGCTCACCAAATATATGTGAAAAGATGGGTTGTTATTATACTATATGCATTTGAAAAACCATATAATTTTTATTAAGACATTGTAAAAATCAGAGGAATACTGAAAATATCAAATTCAACTAAACAATTGATATTACAAGATATTAAATAGACAAGACATGAACCTAACCATAACCAGTAAACGGGCCTAAACAAATAGATTGACCTATATGTCTTATTAACTAACATCCCCTCTCAAACTCACAATGTCGCAACAATGAACATTGAGTGTTTGTCAAACACAAAATAAACTAAAACTGAAAAACAAACACGCAGCTTCGGAATGTCTCATAGTGCAGACTCGGTGCTAGACGAAGTCTCAATCCGATGCAGTCTAAACTATAACAAGACGAAATCACGTCTGAAACAAACGGACCAGTTTGATGTAAAACCAAAACCGATCGCAAAATCAAAGCAAAGCAACACAAATACGGAGATGAACGAGAGCAGATTCATGTAGACAGACAGATGCAGACCGACAAATTCAAGCAGGAAAATCCGAACAGAGGTAAACGATGTAACACCCCCAAAATACGATACGCAGCGAAATACAACATGTGGGGTGCTACTTTATAATACATGCACACGAGTCCTAGTAAACGTTCAAAGATACGTTTTGTAACACCCTCAAATCTGAGTATGCAGCGGAATGTTGAATATCTGAGGGCGTTACTTTATGGATCAATAGCACAAGACAAGAGAACGACCACTAAATGTGTCGTTTGAAAAAGATACATTAGATTAACAAAATACTTGTTTGTTACACAAGCCCATGGCTTTAAATGGTTCAACAATATAATAAAAGATTCCGGTTTATAACAATTGTCCCCAAACTGTAATAAGACTCCAAATCTTTAATGTAGACTCTTCAATTATTGACTTCCAATGTATCATCGCACCTCGTGCCTTACTAACCTGAAAAGCATGCTTAAAACGTCAACATAATGTTGGTGAATTCATAGGTTTATGTATGCAAAACTGTAGGACCGCAAGATTACCAAGTGTATGATTAAGCAACAGATGCAAGCATCATAAAAAGTGATTACGTTTTTCTAAGCTCATGACACTGAAGCTCGACATGTATGAATGCAATAAATTGCCAATAATTGCCCATGAATGATGTTCTAACCCGAAACATCCCAAATCCGACATGTTATAACGTTCGTTCCCGGTGATAGCTAGTCACCCGAACGGGGATGTCAATCCCAAATAGATCTACTCATAACATTCGCGCTTACAATCCAGTAATTGACAGTTCATGATAAAAGGGCTCAGTGGGTTATCGCTACTTAGGCAAACACGAAATCATTGTATAAAATGTACACTTGCGTCCAATTTGTAAAACAAAGCATGTTCTCACCCCAAAGATGTAAATCATTTAAATAACTGTAAAACATGGGGCTATGAACTCACCTTAGAAGGTAGTCCTCCGAATGATAATATATATCCAAGCGGGTAGTGAATCACACCGTCAAATACCTAAGTAAATACGGTCAAGTCTTAGTCTACATATTTAGGCTAACGACTCAAGGTATAAACTAAATTAAATTTTTAAGTTTATATATACTGTTATTACTTGTGTGGTAGTGCACATGATTTGTATTTGTAATTTTGATGGCTCTTGGGAAACGTATATACTTTGTTAATAAATTTTCTTATTTATTAAGTCGTTATTCATAACCGAATAACACCCAAGTATATTATAATTCGTTCGACTTGTTAAGTGTTTAAATAATTCACTTTTGTTTACAAAATACCCTGAGTTTCTTATAAATACCAAAACAGCCCCTGGGTTATGAGTTGTAACATATTTACATTTTAAACCCCAAGTTTTATTAATTACACTTTTAGTCCTTTGACTTGTAAAAATTGCATTTTAGCTCCATTTAAATCCTAACAAGTGGCATTTTGTTTTGTTACGTCCAAATAAGTCATATAAGTTGCCCTAGCTTATAAATAAGCTCAATGAGCTTATTTTGGCTTAAAGGGCCTTATTGGGCCCGTTAAGGTCCAATAAGCGTTTTAAAGGTCCGATTTAGTTTTAAACAGCACAATTGTCTTCATTAAGCCTATTCAAGTTTGTTAAGTTGGAAATAAGCTCGAGAGAGCTTATTAGAACTTATTCGAGCTTATTGGGCTCGTGAGCCCAATAACTCAAGCCCGAAAGCTACACAAGGGTCCCTTATGTGTTTCTAAATTATTTTTTAGGCTTATCAAGCTTATTAGGGTCTGTTTTAAGTCAGCTTATCCAAATAAGCATTTAAGCTCTCGTTAATGGGCTGTTAAGCCCATTAAGGGTCGAATGGGTTTCCAAGTGGCTCGGCTTGGCACCTTTAGGGTCCATTAACATTTGTTAAGTCCGTTTAGCTTATTTTTGCCTACACAAGTGTACCAATAAGTTGGCCCTGCTTATTGTGAGCTTATTTGCTAGTATTGGGCTCGTTAATGGGTTAGTAAGCCCATTAAGCATTCAACTAGCTTTTTAATCGTGAGATAGGGTCCATGCGAATCATATAAGCATTATAGGCCTCTATATAAGCTCGAAGAGCTTATTTACAAGCCACAAGCTTATAGCACGAGGCTTGTTGGGCTTCGTAGTGGGCTGTTGAGCCCATTAAGACCCGAACTCACTTCCTTGGTTACTTACTTTGATTCTAGGGTCTTATTACCTCGTTACGCACTCGTTACAACTTATTAGTCATGATTTAATACATGCATTCGATAAATAAGCCAATATATACGTTCCTTAGTCAAGTCATTATGTTTTCATGAGAAGTTTACGTGCAAGATTTGCATATTTCATGCAACGAAGCAATTCATCGTGAAGGTTCTCGTTCTAATATTTTAGACGCATGTTAAGCCCTATCCCCGTATATTAACCATGTTTTAGATCAAGTACACACCACACAAGACTTTATTCGATAATCTTAGGTGCGTGAACCATGCATGGGTCAAACCATGCATGTTCATGCTCGCGTATATTGTTCCACACAATCTTTACGAGACATATACCCTAGTCATGAATATAACGAATGGAAATTTACATGTGAAGCTTAGTTGTGACTTACAAGGGTCCTAAGGTTCTTGGTTCGTGGCTAGCGAAGTAATGCAACGTGTATACACCCAACCGTGTATAACTTAAGCTCCAAGCTTATAACCCGAATTCCCTTAGCTCGTGCTTTCCCTCTTAAGATCCTAAGCTTGGTCTTTAAGGCTTCCTTGTGTTCTTAGAATGGCAATGTGGGTCGAGTTTGGTTCGGTTAAATGTATACCGATTGTAAAGAGAGAAAAGAGGAAGACTTGTCTTAGTGAGAGTATTTAGAAGTTTTAGAAATGTATTTAGTGTACAAGTGAGTGGTATTTATAGATAAATGAAGCTAGTTAGCTTTCCTTGATCCTTAACCAACCAAACGAGCCTAGAGAGGTGGTTTATGATGGTTTAGTTGCTTACACATGGTTTTAGCCATACCACTAAGTACATGTTTTAATTAGCCACAAGATGTACAAGATTTGCTTAGCTAGGAAATCTTAAGGTTTGTGTGCTCCTTTCTTATAGGTAGAGATTATGCTTGGTTGATGATCTTAAGAAGCTCAAAAGATCACATACAAGTCAAGAACAAGATACAAGCTAAAGCCTAAAAGTCTAAAGATTGCTACATCAAGATTCACAAGATAAAGAACATGATAACAAGACTACGAGCTAAAGATTGAAGACATTCATAGAATGTAGAGCTTAAGTTTTTGTAAATTGGAGTGACCTCCCTTAGGGGGAGATTGTTAGGAATCCAAAAAAGAATCGGTCACTCCACGTATTTTACGTTTCTAACTCGTAGTCCACAATGTATAGTTTAGTAAGCTAACCGGGCCAAAGATAAAGAAAAGCCTATGGAAAGCCTATGAAGGCCCATCCATAGCCGGCCAAGGTTAGTATTTATACACCTCTCCATGCCTTGGTGAGATGGTTGGTTTGTTGTATTTTTCACATAGTTAATGCATTTCTTTCTTTTACTTTCTCTCACTAGAAATACTTCTTTCCTTCCCACTTTCTCTCTCTAATTCTTGTTGTTAAAGATTACTCATATTCTTCACTTTCCACCACTTTTTTATAAATTAAATATCTCACAAACCGTTAATCGTTACGCAAAACGAAACATACCATCGCGACAAGAATTAAATCATCTTTCTATAGAGGGGCACTTTGATATACTTTCGACAAACTTTTTTTTGATTTTTTTAGTGACGTCCGAAAAAAATCACATGTAATTTTGGAAAATCACATGTGATTTGTATCACAAATCACATGTGATTCTGATATAAATCATATGTGATTTTTTCAGACGTGACTAAAAAAATAAAATAAAAGTTCATCGAAAGTATATCAAAGCCCCCCTCTATAGAAAGATGATTTAATTCTCGTCGCGATGGTGTATTTTTTGTCGTTTAACGATTTACCATTTGCAAGATATTTTATTTTAAAAAAGGAGGTGGAAAGTGAGTTTTTTTTAATTTAATGAAAAAATGGGTAGCTATGATTGGTCCATTGGATCTTTGATAAGTGTTGAGTCTACATTGATCTCATCTCACATCTTAACACGTGTGTCATGTATGATATTTGTATGTTACTAGTTTTTTGAATTATGTCTAACAGGAAATTACGCTAGATTTCTTGCTTTAAGTTGCAAAATTATTTGTGCATTGCATATAGGCATAGATCGCTATATTTACAAGTGTTACATAAACACCTTGTAAATCATTCTGAGTGTAGTAACCCATTTAGGAATGAGAGTTCAATAGTTTGTCAAGTGTGTGGAAAAATAATGTCCTTAGATCATATGTTAAAACCCGTCACTAAAATATTTCCAACACATTAACTCACTTCTAAACAAGATGTCTAAATCTTTTCATCATTGTGCGTTGTTTGACCTTGGGTTGGTTAAACAAAAGAAAAGATTGTATTAATACATTAGTAAGGTGGCATAATTAGTTTGCCTAGGTGGTAATGGAAATGCATATGTAGGCATAAACTATTGTTCATATGTGACAATCCATGGAATGATGATGTGGGTGGAATGTGCATGAGGTTGGCATTGTTTATCTTGTTTATATAAATGTAAGATATCACCACAACTCACAACTCACATAAACATCAATCAAGTCATTTGTTAATCTCCAATTATTATCACCTCCCACGCAATCTAAACATTCCATCCACTTTCCTAAATACAGTCCCTAATTATTATTCTTAAACTCTTTTCTTCATTAATGACAATATGATTAAACCACATGATTAATCCTTTGATTATCTTCATCTTTATCATCATCTTCCTCACAACTATAAACCTTCAACCTTCACTAATTAAACCTTCCCCATTTTTATCCTCCTACATGACAACTCACATTCCCTTACACAATGTACCTCCTTGTACTTGTTGTCTCCCAACATTACAACATAGGCTCCTATATGTCATGTCACAACATTCTCTACCACACATTCCATATCCATTCTCTTATTCATTCCCTCACTCACACATACATTCATTTGAATTTCAAATTACACCAACACCGCAAAACTCCTCCTATACTCTTCACCCCGACACACACACTCACACACTTCTATATTTGAAATTCAACTCCTCACACACTTCACCTAACTTCCTTCACACACTTTGCCAATTCACCATTCTCAACATTCAAATTTAAATTTGATCTTTAAGCTCAAAACCATCATATTAGTTGTAACCTTTGCCTTTTTGTGTTATGAATACTTCAATTATAGTCTTTTGACCATTTGACTTTTGTCAGTTTATTCAGATTTTGTACCATGTTGACGGTGGTAATTTTGTTGAGAATTATGGTGATTTATGGTTTTATTTTGATTACGATCCCTTTTGGAAGGGAATTATTTTTGTTATTTGCATTTACCCCGTTAGGTTTGCCTCGTAATTTTAAAAAATTGCAAAAAACGAGTCTACACGTCCGTTAATTCCGAATGAGGTTTTGAAGGGTTTTAAAGGTAAATATGTCGTGTAAATACTCTAGGTTAATGGAAAAGTATTTTTAAGGTGAATAAAAATGCTAATTAACTTTGGGGTAAATTTTACGGTTGAGTTTTACGAGCTTTTAAGTGATTCCGACACGAAAAGAAAGACCCGAGACCCCTTGGATCCCATGGCCGGTCAAATAAGTCAAGAAGGGACAACATGGCATTTTTTTAGCAAGCTTGTCTAAAAGTTGTACACTTATATTCTTCCACTAGACATTTTATGAATTTCATTTTCATTTCAAAAAAAATAAAACACACACTTGTGTGTGATGTGTGTGTGGTGCTTCCGAGATTAAGTAATAATAAACTAACACCAACAAAAACACATAAATTTACCAACTTTGATCGATAAAAAAAAGAAAAAAAAAAAAACAAAAAAAAAAAAAAAAAGAAAAAGAACGTGATATTCCGGTTTCCTACGAGTGTTTAGGATATCATTTAAACAGACGGTTGGTTGTTCGGATTCGTGTCGAATATCTACATTTTTGAAGATTTTCTAATAAGTTTCAAATTTAAATTTTGTTTGTCCCTTTCGGTATTATTTTGATGCATAGATGTTAGTTGTACAAGTTGATCGTCATAAAAATCGATTTTTGGAAACGAAATGAATAAAAAGGGTATGTTTGGTTCGTTGGATTAAAAAAGGAAAAAGGGGTTTTTTGTAGTTTTGATGTTGTGGTCGTGATGGTTAAATAATATATATTGCTAGATAGCTTATTTTTATAGTAGCTTGTATAGCTTATTTGAGCTTATTTTTAAGCTATTACTTGCCAATTTCGGCTTATATGCTACGTGATTTTTCAAAATCACTAAAAAGGTGATTTTGACTATTTTTGTGTTATGACGTATGTTTGTGGACTATTTTTGAGGCTTATGGTAATAACCAAATGCGATACGTAGCTTATTATCTTATTTTCAATCTTAATATACGTATTTTGGAGCTTATGGACTCACGGCCCAATAAGTCTATTTAAGTCGTGGCTTAATGGGAGGGCTTATTGTGGTCCGGATTATTTTCTACTTATTTGTATATGCTTATATATGTAAATGGACCTTGGTTTTGGACTTGGATCGTATTTTGGACTTATAAAATATCTTAATGGACCCTTGTTGGGCCTTAAAGCCTAATAAGCGATATTTAATCGTTATAAGAGTTTTGACCGACTTTGAAGTGAAAATTGTATTTTACAAGTGACATTGTAACGATAATTTAGGAAAAACGTGTTAGATAGACATTAGAAGAGATTGAATTTGGGATTTTGTCTAAAAGTGTCGAATTGGTAAAAACTATTGAAAATAAGGTAGGTATTAGCCGATAGTCATTGTAACAATACACGAAATCATAGATGAACGATTAAACATAATGCTAACCGAACGCGTATAGTAGAATATTTTTAATAATAAAATATTTTTTAATTATTTTATTTATTTAATAAATTCACTAAAAGACGAAAAATATAATTTTTCTCGAAACTTCTCGGATATGTTTATTATGAGAAAACGTTTCATTTTCAACCGTGTTATGATTATTTTGGAGTGACTAAGGTTACCGAATGGACTTCTCGAGATATATTTATAATTATTAATTATAAATATTTATTTATATTACTTATCTATTTTTCTTAAATAGTATAAGTATGTATTATCGAGTAATGAGATTGATATGATTGTGGAGATATGTCGTCAACAATCACACCACTAAATTGTTTTGGGTAATTGTACAACGCGTCTAAACTCTATGCATCAAACGTGAAGAATATTTTGGAATTTGATGATTAAATTAGGACATTAACTGGACTAGGTCGTGTGCTGGCGTCGTTGCATTTGCTTGTGTGATTGAGATTTGGTTGCTAAAGACTTGCTTGAGGCGAGTTCTCGTAGACCCACTTTTTACTGGTTTTTTTTTCGTTGGGAGAAAATGATACTCAAATGTGTTTTGTAATGTTTTGAATTGATCTGTGCGAAATGTGGTTTTGTTTTTGGGACAAGTTACGTGCTTATGACTGCTATGTGAATATTATGTGTTGTATGATTGTTTGGAGTGGATGGGTACGCCTACCCAATATTTGTGTGATTATTGGAGCGGATGGGTACGCCTACCCAAGTTTTGTGTGAGGTCCTGCCTTAATTTTAGTGCTCCAGCTGGTAGGCCCTTTAGGCTCGTAAGTGACATATGGATTGTTGATTAGCGGTGATGCTAGATTGTTTGCATATATTAACTGTCATATAGCGCTATTGTCCACTGTTGAAATATTGGCACAACTTTTGGGTTTAAGGTCAAACCTACGAGCTCACCAACATTATTGTTGACGTTTTCGAGTATCATTTTCAGGTGAAGTAAAAGAAGAATAGTTTGGTGATTGTGTTAGCAGACTTAGAAGTATCCTGAGTGGGGTTTCATGTGAAGTCTTGCTTGCTTGTTGTTTGATTCTAGTATTTGTATGTTTTGGATTAAGTTTGGATTATGGATCCTTGTGTGGGCATTTGAATAATTGTAAGAGATTATGGATTTTAGTTGCAATTTGGGACATCACTCGAGGTTGTTCGAGGTTGATGGTCTTCATAGCACTTGAAGCTTATGCAATGTAGTTTTCTCTATTTTGTATCTTGTGTCATGATTGATCATTATGTTGCATTCTCGAGTTTCCGCCATTGTCGGGGTGTGACATGTTTCCCACGACGAGACTTGTAATTTAATAGTTTATAATGTGTTTTTAAAATTAAAGATTTAATTTTTATCAATGACGAAATTTTCAATAGTACTATATAGTTGCAAGGATAAGGTTCGGGGAGACTCATCAAGACTTCGGTCTTGTTTATACCATTACCCTATAATGCTGGACTACGTTGTAGTTTCCTTACCTTGCATACTATTTAGGAAGTCACGAATGGTCTAGAGTTTGAATGATTTTTAATCATTCTTTAATCTTTTCCAGCGATAAAATATAAAATCTTTAAGATTTAAAAACATGTTGAATCGTCAAATTTTAAAGGTAACACTATTTATACATGAGATGTATAGAAAATAAGTGATACCGTAATAAATAACTTAATTGAGTAAAGTTTTTATTAAAATTTATGATACGAAGATGTATGCATGCTTCTTCGTACATATTTGCCACGTCAAATATTATACCATTTTAAATAAGTTATTGCCATCTAATTTGTAAGAACACTTGCAGTTGCTTTTTACTATGCGTGAGACGTATGTAGATTGCAATCTCAAGGTTATTATACACTTTTTCGTGGGACGTTAGTGTTACATAATCACAGTTCTTGATTGGACGACTTAATCGGTTTAGTGGGACCTTAAACTCGAGGCATAGATGGGATGAAACATGCTTACTAGTATATTATTGTAATAAAGTAAGTCCCATAAGGTTCTAGGAATTGCACCGGTGGCAATTATTGATCGTCAATTACCTTTTGAATACACCATTGCTAGCAGATCAACTGATGTGATGGTGGTATGTCAAGTAGGATCCTAGCCTTTAAAAACTTAATTGTTTTAAAAAGTTTAAACATGGGTAGTTAATTTTCTATAAGGAATAATTATCGAAAATACTAAAAATTGAATTTTGCGATTCTATTAATAGTATTAATGCAACGATAAACCGTAAACAAGGGTTTGTTTCTTTCTTGAAGAAGTCAAACCGAGACTCCTTTCCTTGTAAGGAATAGGGAGACTCATTCCTATCATCTTTCTTGCTCCGGAAAGTTATAATAGCAACGTAGAAATTGTCCTAATGTAATCAAACTCATAGAACTTAAATGTTAAGTAGATTGCATGACTTATATTTTCATACAGATTTCATCACCCTTATTCGGTGGTGAGTACTTTGAAACATATAAGACATTCGGATAACTAGAGAATATGTTCTTAAAGCTATCAAATGATAACATCTTAATGTAAGATGTTTTATGAGTTCTTGATTAGGAAATACCAATACTACCGCAAAAGTGGTAAAGGCAAACTAGGATAATGTATCTAGTTGTTTGTCTTAATCAAAATTAAGGAGGAAATTGCATGCTCAATTTTCAAGTTAATAAATAGCATTGATGGATAGTCCCTCATCTACATAGTAGAAAATTTTGAAATCCAAGTACATTGCTACTAATTAAGATTTCAAAGAAAGTTGGAAAATAAATAGATCACTATTTGTTTTCACTGGTTATGGAACACTTGCAATGTTGTCAAATCCAGTGGGAGCATCGTGATTTATTTCTGAACAAGACATTAATGTAATGTTGTCTAATTCAGTGGGAGCTACAAGGTTTGTTATCTTGATTAGTCTCATTAGTTTCAGTAGCTGATTATGGTAGAACTTATCATTTTATGTTGTTTCTTTTTTTAGTTATTGCATGTGATTTTTTAAAAATCTCAAGAGATTGGTACTGAATCATAAAGGATTAGAAGTAATCACAAGAGATTCATAGAGAATCACATGTGATTGAAATAAAGAATCACAAGAGATTCATCTAGAATCATAAAAGATTCAGCTAGAATCACATGGGATAGAAATTAACATATGGTTCTAATGAATTTACAAGTGATTTTCTTACACAATATTTGATCAAGTAACTAACAAACATTTTTATTAAGTTTTGATTAGAGGATGTACAATTGATTTTTATAACTAACAAATTTATTTTTTTCAATTAAATCAAATGTTATTCATAAGTAACAAATACACAAGTAAACATAGAATTCCTTATACATGAGGCTCCCAATTTATCGATCCACCAGGTGTTTCATTTTGCTCATATAAAGTTGCTCTTGGTGTTTTCATACAACCTGTATATCAAAAAACATAATCACATGAGATTCATGATAGCATAAACACCAATCACATTGAAAGGCAAAGTTATAGTTAATCATTGAGATTCATGAGAATCACATGTGATTCTGGAAGAATTGCATGTGATTCAAAAAACAGACACATGAGAATCACATTGATTTTTGGTAAATCAAATGAGATTTGTTGAAACTCACATGTGATTCTATTGTAATCACATGAGATTTTTTAAAAGAGATTTATGAGAATCACATGAGGTTCTGGTAGAATTACATGTGATTCAAAAAACAGACACATGAGAATCACAAGTGATTCTGGGTGAATCACATGAGATTTTTGAAAATCACATGTGATTCATTCAAAAAACCAAACCTGATTTGTTTCATTATATTCAAATTCTCTTATAACAAACCATTAAGATACACTAGAATCACATGTGATTGTTATTTCTTTCATCACAAAACAAAATATTTTCAGAGCAGAATCACATGTGATTTTAAGACAGAATTAAAATATTAAATGAAAACACTTCAAAATATACAACTACAACTTCAAAACACTACCAGAGCAGAATCACATAGGATAGCATAAATAGCAATCACATGGAAAGGCAAAGGTATAGTCAATCACTATGATTCTGCTGAATCACATTTGATTCTGGTGAATCACATGAGATTCTGGTGAATCACATGTGATTCATTCCTCCTTGAAGCTAAACCAAACCTGATTTGTTTCAATCTAATCTATTTTTTTAACAAAATATTATAATACATTAGAATCACATGTGATTGTTATTTCTTTCATCACAAAACAAAACATTTTCAAAGCAGAATCACACGTGATTTCTATAGCAGAATCACATGTGATTTCTAGAGAACTAATCACACCTGTAACTTCTTCCATGACAACATTTGGATCTGAAACTTCTGGTAAAACATCTTCTCTATCTTCTGGTAAAACTTCTGGTAAAACATTTGGATCTTCAACATTTGGATATGCAACTTCTAGTAAAAGTTGTTTGTTCATATATGTTTGTGTAACGTATGGTTTATCATGCATTTTCGAGTAATTCGACGGTTTTTTATAATGATTTATGGTTTTTCGGCAAGTTTCTTGTGTTTCTGATTTACAGTCGTAGATTGAAGTAGTGCGGTGGTTATTTGGTGTGGCTGGCGAGAGATTTAGTGTGTCTGACGAGAGATGTGGTGTCTCCGGCGAGAGAGATGTGTTTTTAGGTTTCCGACGACGATTTTAGGATTCCGGCGATGGTGATTTAGAGAGATTCCTGGTGTGTGTGTTTTTTGAGGAGAGAGAGAAAAAATTAAATGAGAGGGTAGGTGGTTATTTTTGTGAATTATATATGGTTGAAAGAATAAATATTAACCATTGGATGTGAATGAAATGGATGGCCAAGATCATGTTATTTGTTCTTTTTTTTGCCCATGTTTCTTGTGGATCTTGCCTCATTGCTATGAACATATGCGGTATATAAATCTAACACAATTTGACATACCATTTAGAAAGTCTCAATGGATATATATATTTTGATAAGATGGAACATGAATGAAATCTTAAGTTGGAATAAATGATTCATTATGTACATCATATTGTGTAGAGAAATAGTTGTATCATGCATGAATGCAAGATAATTTGACAACATTGGTATTTAATGGAAAGTTATTAGATAATCATTGAATTGAATATTTTAATAGAATATGTTTGGATTTGGGATATCATTCCTAGATTATGGATTTTTCCATAGTATTGAAAATTCTAAGGATATATATTACAACAATTTATTGTGCAATTAGAATAAACCAATAAACTTGGAGTTCATGAGGTGCCAAACATTATTAAGAGAATATTCATTGTTTACGGATTTTAAAAGCATGGGGTTGTTTGTGTACACGGATGCTAAATCTAATTGAGATGACACTCAATACTAGTCATGGTATGATTTCATTTTTGATGATGACCATGTGGACTAGTTGTGCTCAACTGAGAGCATAGTTGCATTATACATTAAAGAATAAGAATATTTTACACTTTTGGAAGCTGCGAAAGATGATTGTTGTCAATAGTTGATGTCACACACCTTATGAGATATAGTGTGTCAAGATATTGGATATATACGAACAAACATTCATCATAGATATTCAAGAACTTCATTAATTGAATTCTTAAAATAAGTATTCTCAAAATTCTGAAAGATCAAAGCTAGTTGAAATTAATAAAATCTATGCCTTGTCAGCAAGTACGATTGTCGTATCTTGATGCATGATTCGTCAACTAGAATTATCATGCATTTGATCTATTTAGTATTTGGATAAGGGATATTAAGACAATTTTATTAAAGATAAATATACGAAGTATGAAGTTATATTTAATATAAATTATGTCCTATATTTGCATGCTTAAATCAATGAATAATAATAGTTATTATTCTAAATTAATCCATTGTCGGTTAACAATATGAGAACATTGTTAAATTAAGACAAATCTGAGTGATTGGTGATATTTTGAATATTAAGAATGTGTCCACCAAACTCACAGAATATTCATACGATGAATATTGGATTTCCCCAACTGACAAGAATATTACTTTATGGATCGTCGTCATTAAGTAAATCTTGTAAGTGATTATATTTACTAAATCCTTAGACTTGAGATGCAAGTAGGTCTTGTATGTGTGGATACTCCTTCTTTATGTAGTTTAAGTTATCCTGAATAAGGTAGCTAATAAAGACTATTTTCAGAAGTCATTATGAAGCATATGACTTGACACTTGTAGTCAATAAAGAATTTGTTCCTTCAATAGTTGAAGTATGATACCACTGGGCCCCTCATAGGGTTAATCAGATGTATGTGTGGTCGCACCCAAAAACTTAGGTAGATATGTCTCAATGATTTTTGATAATCATGATTAATCATATATACGAGAAACAAAATCGTTAATTAATGGAATGACTTAGATCTATATCCATTTTTAACAGGGTATCGGAAACAAAGAGATTGTAAATACTTAAATCATTTAACTATGATTTTATAAAAGTACACTCATGTATTTCTAGGAACATTGACATGTTTCTAGAAGCTTACCAATGTTGTTATATTTATTTGTGACATGTCCAAGTGGGAGCTGTTGGGATATGTCCACATCATAAATAAATATACGACCGGAAATATGTGAGCCTATGAGGGCACACGCGTATACACAGAGGATACATTTATTAATTTAATTAATATATTTCTTGTATATTAATTATATTAATTTACTTCACGAAATATTAAACAGTCTTTAATTATAACGTTGGATGTTATATCTAATTAATAGATATTAACAAGTGAGGGACTTGTTAGTACAAAAACTGAAACCCATAAAGTTTTTGTTGGGACCGGTTGAGCAAGAAAAGAAGGAGGGATTCGAATGTCGTTTCTATCAAACAAGAGAATGTGTTTGAGCATGATCTGGAGAATAAGTCATGGGGCTATATATATCCCCTTGCCTCATTCATTCGGATAGAAAGAGATATACGATATAATGCAAAAGACACCAAATCTCATAACCTTCAATGTATATGCATGACATCTGACGCATGCATATGATTAATTAAAGTAATTAATTCCCATTGTGTTTTATATATTCATGTGTAGTCATACATGCAAGATAATCACACATGCATGCGAAACTTCTTTTCTTGTGTTTTAACGATCGACTATTTTTATCCCTTTCGGATTCGAGCGTATAAACTCAAAAGCAAGAACATAGTGTTCGGTTGTTTATTCGTGAAGTAAGTACTAGCATCCTAGCGTATCTCAATGACATGTAGTGTGAGCATACCATAGAGGTTATCTACTTTGGTAACTTGGGTGGTTTTCGTGTGGCATTAATTATTATACACATGCGTATGTTCAAGACGGTGTAATGTTTATTGCTAAAAGGTACACATCTCTAATCTTGTTAATTATGAATTCTATACGTGTTTACTTTCCGCTGCGTACTCGTGTTTAATGGTTAAAAGTTGTAAAAACCCAACATTCTCAACATGGTTCCAACTAAGAAGGTTGAAAAGATACCATACGAAGTATGGTATGGGCAAGCCACTAAGTTGTCTTACTTAAATGTCTAGGGATGTGAGGCACTTGTAAAGAGAGATACTCTTACCAAGCCTGACAAGTTAGAGCCCAGATCTATTAAGTGTATCTTTATAGGATACTCAAAGGAAACAATGGGTTATTCTTTCTACTATCCACCTGAGAACAAAGTATTTGTTGCTCGGAATGTTGAATTCTTTGAGAATAGTCTTATAGCTCAAGAAGCAAGTGGGAGTCTAAAAGATCTTAAAATAATTCAAGAAGAAGATATGCATCCTTCTAAAAACACTAGCTTACATCATGATGAGGATAATCAAGAAATTGATGAACCTCAAAGTGATATCATTCCCATTCGTAGGTCCACAAGGACACGACATGCTTCAGATCGAATGTGCTTGAATATCGAGGCTGATGAGTATGAGTTGGGGGATCTTAATGAACCCGCTAACTATAAAGTTGCATTGTCGGATCCTGAGTTTGATAAATGGCTAAAAGCTATGAATGTGGAAATGCAATTCATGAAAGACAACAAAGTTTGGGACTTAGTTGATCTTCCTCATAACAGAAAAACCGTTGGTAGCAAATGGCTCTTCAAAAAGAAGACCGACATGGATGAAGCTGTACACACCTATAAAGCTCGTCTTGTAGCGAAGGGCTTCACTTAAACCCCAAGGATTGATTATGAAGAAACCTTCTCTTCTGTTGCAGATATTAGAGCTATTAGGATTCTCATAGCCATAGCAGCGTTTTATGACTATGAGATTTGGCAAATGGATGTCAAAACTGCCTTCCTCAATGGATATCTCTCTGAAGAGGTATACATGGAGCAACCTGAGGGTTTTGTTAATCCAAAATTTCCAAACCGGGTATGCAAGCTAAAGCGTTTCATTTATGGGCTTAAGCAAGCATCAAGGCAATGGAATAAACAATTTGATGATGAAATTAAGAAATTTGGTTTCACTCAAAATCATGATGAGCCATGTGTATATATGAAATCTAGTGGGAGTTATGTCACTTTCCTAATATTATATGTCGATGACATATTGATCATGGGAAACAACATTCCAATGTTACAAGATGTAAAATCCTACCTTGGAAGATGTTTTGCTATGAAAGATTTAGGAGAAGCTGCATATATTCTTGGAATCAAGATCTACAGAGATAGATCAAAGCGGTTAATTGGTTTATGTCAAAGTGCTTATATTGAGAAAATCTTGAAAAAATATTTCATGGAGAATTCCAAATGTGGAAGTATCCCCATGCAAGAGAAACTCAAATTAAGTAAATCATAAGGTGCTTCAACACCTGCTGAGGTGAAGCGCATGCAGAATGTACCATATGCTTCGGCAGTGGGATCCATTATGTGGCTGTGAGATGCACTCGCCCTGATGTTGCGTTTGCACAGAACATAACAAGCCGGTTTCAACAAAATCTAGGTGAACTCCACTGGACTCTTGTTAAGAACATTCTAAAGTATCTTCGCAATACTAAAGATATGTTTCTTGTTTACGGTGGTGAAATAAAACAAGAGCTCAGAGTTTCTTGCTACATTGATGATGGATATCTGACGGATGCTGACGACTTGAAGTCTTAGACTGGATATGTATTCGTTTTAAATGGAGGTGCTGATGACTGGAAGAGTACAAAGCAAAGCATCTTCGCAACTTCATCTGCAGAAGCTAAGTATATAGATGCTTCAGACGCTTCTAAGGAGGCGGTATGGGTTAGAAAATTCATTGCTGGGCTTGGAGTGGTACCCACAATTGAAGAACCCAAAAAGATATATTGTGACAATACTGGAGCCATTACGATAGCTAATGAATCAGGAATCACCAAAGGTGCTAGACATTGTCGTGCCAAAGTTCACTATTTGTGTGAGGTGATAAAGTATGGCGACGTTAAGCTAGAAAAAGTTCACACAGATGATAACTTATCTGATCCTTTTACAAAAGCTCTTGCTTTTTCTAAGCATTCAGAACATACTAAGAATATAGGAATGTCTCCAGCTAGTAATCTCATGTAAATCTGTGTTTTTCATTAGTATTTGGATAATTAGGATTGTAAGACAATTTTTATTTTGATGAATAAAGATACTTGATATTTGTTTTCATTCATATATTGATTGTTGTCCTATATTTGCATGTTTAATCCTTGAATGTTTTTCATCATTCTAAATATGTACATTGTCGGTTAACAATATGGGAATATTGTTACATAAGGCAAATGTGAGTGTTGGTTTTTGGTATGTGCTTAATTACACATACCTTTTACCTTTAAAAACGAGCTAAAATAACCAAAAACAGACTTAAAATGCCAAATATATGCTTGTTTTGCTAATTGTGTTGTGCAGGAACGGATAACTAAGAAAAGGACGAAAAACAAAGCCAAAACGACAAAACCGGACTCGGAATGGAAAAGACTGTGAAAGACAAAGCCAAATCGAAGCCGGAAAGTCAATCAAGTCAAAAAGTCAACAGAAAAGTCAATTGGTCAAAGACAAAGTCAACCCAAGTCAACCCCGAGGCCAAAGTAAAAAAATATAAGTTTAGGGACTAAAATTGCCAAACCCCTAAACTTATATGTGAAGAAGAAAAGAGGAAAAGAAAAGAGAAGGGCCAATTTGCCAATTGAGCAAAGTAACAAGTGGGGGGGCAAAACTGCCAAGTCCCCATACTTGTACCACCCAAGGACGTGGGGTGCAAAGAGTTATATAACTCTTGGGGACTTGTTTTGCCAAGTCCCCAAAAGTTATATAACCACAAGGACCTACGGTGAAATAAAACAAACAACCATGAGGGACCAACTTTGCCAATCTCTCAAACTTGTACCCTGTCTCCCCTAACTCTTTTATAACAACCTTTTTCCCGCCATTTTTAAAACACAAAAACCCAGGACAAATCACGGGTTAACTTCACCCCTATTACCCTGTAACCTCAATTTCCCCATGGTTAATCATCTTCCCTCTCCTCCACTAAGTTCCTAGCTGTAAGAATTGCCAAGTTGGCAATCTCACAACTCCCTAAACCCATGTCGACCACCAAGATTGATTTTTGAAGATTGAAGGGCCAAGATTAGAGGCTGTGAACCCCTCACACAACAAACACATCCCTTTTGTGTGTCTACAAACAAGCACAACAGAAGAGAGAAGAAAAGAATACTCTAGTCGAATTTTTTTCTATATATAGCTTTGTAAAGCCATTGTGGCTAGTAGTTAGTTCTTAAGTAGTTTTTCTTATTGTAATTTTAAATTAATTCTCAGTGTTTTTTTTAGTTAAAAGCCTTTTATGTATTTGTACTTTGAATTTAATGAAATTTAGCTAAATTTGCTCTACTTGTGTTCTTAAGTTTAAAGGCTTTTCAAACCTTTTAAACCTTCACTTAATCTACCATATGATCTTTCTTGTAAAACATTTTCACCAAATTTTCAGGGAAAACTCACAAGAAAAGGGTGAGATTCTGTTGCATTCAAAGCTTGGATGAATAAGCTAACTTGGAAGGCTTATTGGGTTTTTTTTTCAGCTTAGTTTTGGCTTATTTATAAGCCAAGGGTAGGGTTTAGAGCTTATTTAGGTCTCAAGGGATCCTTTTTGTGGAAAGGATCAAAGGTACTTAATCTTCAAACTTTGCTTATTTACTGTAGCAATAAGCTAATTTAGCTTATTTCCTAGCTTAATGTGCTTATTAGTGATAAATTATGTTTAAGAATGTTTAGAATGTTTTTCATATCATATCTATGTTAGTTTAGTTAAAACTGCCAAAGCTAGTGTAATAAGCTAGGTGAGCAAGTGGCTTATTTCCATTAATAAGCTGCAAGTTTTAGGGTCAAAATAGCTTAATTAGTGTAATATTAGTAAGAGTAGATAAAAGGTTTTAATAATTTTAGTGTTAAAATAGATTTTAAAGTCACTTTGGTTTGACAGTTTTAAAGTAAAGGGGTGTTTGGCATAAGCCTTAAAAACGGGTCAAAAAGGTTTAAACATGGGTTGAGGTAAATTGGTTTGATTAAGCTTAAGTTTTAAGCTAGTTTAAAGCTGTTTTTAAAAGTCCAAAATTTGTGCACAAGCTGTTTAGCTAGAGTACTCAATCTGTTTTCAGTTTTATTTCCAATTTGAGCTTATTTGACAGCTTATTTTAAGCTGTCAAATAAGCCACTCAAGGCTAGCTTAAATCTCCCCTGGTGCAAAGGGGAGATTTTAAGCCCCTTTTTCTTGGTCTTATTGAGTTATTAAGCCCAATCTCTTGGCTTATTTAGAGAGCTTATAACCCCTTGTATAAGCTCTCTAAGTTTCAGCTTTTAAGAAGCTTGTTAGTTGGCTTATTTTTAAGCCCAAACCTTGCTTTTGGCTGTTTTGGAAGCCTTAGGTGTAGGGACAGCTTATTTTTCTTTAAGCTTAGTCAGCTTATCTTATAAGCTCTTCTTAGCTTTTAGTAGATTTTTAGGTTAAGTTAGATAGATAGTTTGCTTATTTCCCTTTAGCTAGCTTATTTGAATACCCATTTTAGCTTCTTAGCCCTTTAAGCTTTGTTTAAGCTTTTCTGTCATAATAAGCTTCCCACAGCTTATTTAGCCTTAAGCTTTTGCTTTTTTTTAGCTTATTTAAAATTAGTTTAGACTCCTCAGCTTATTTAGTTTTTGTCTCAGCTTATTTCGACCCTAAGTCCAAAAGGACTTGGCTCATTTTTGCTTTTAAGCCTTTATAAGCTAAACTGTCAAGTTTAAGCTTATTTTTAAGCTTATTCATTGCTTTTCATAAAAAGGTGTAGAAGACAAAGTTGTTAAGCCCCACGAGCTTAACAACTTTGCTTCTTTGAGTTTTCGAAAAAAAAAGGGGAAAGACACTTGGCCCGGGTGAGCAAGACTCGAACCCGGGACCAAGCGATACAATCCCCTTTTACACACACACTCTACCACTGCGCCCTTGGGTCTTTTTCGTTAAAGACTCAAGGGCTATAATACTTATACACATTTTGGCTTTTAAGCCTTATAAGCTGTAACAGCTTATTCGGGGCTTATTTTGTAAGCAAATTTCGAGTTTCTTATTTTTCGTAGGATTGTTAAGGTGTCTAGTATTTTTAGAAAATTTTTCAGAATTTTTATTAATAAAGCAAGTGCTAATTGAAACAACTTTGTCCTTTTCAAATTGATTTTCAAAAAAAAAAAAAAAAAGGGATGAAAGACACTTGGCCCGGGTGAGCAATACTCGAAAACCGGGGGGGATCCAAGCGTTACATCCCTCTTTACACGAACACTCTTACCACTGCGCCCTTGGGTCTTTTTCGTTAAAGACCCAAGGCGTTTGGTATTTATGTACGTTTTTGGGTTATAAGCTTATAAGCTGTGTAAGCTTATTTTCGGGCTTATTTGTTAAGAAATTTTTTGTTTCTTATTTTTCGTAGGAACTTTATAAAGTCTAGTATTTTTTGTAAATTTTTCAGAATTTTTCGTAGCCATTTAATATTTTTTATAATTTAATTTCGTTAAAAGTTTAAATAATTCATAAAAAATACAAAAATTATCAAAAAAATATTTTGCTTTTTTAGAAAATTTTCTTTTGTCATCTAGTTTGTAGGAAAAATATAACATTTTTCGTAGGGTCATTTTTATAACTTTGTACTTTTTAAAGAACGGTCCGGGTACGGGATTTTTGTCTTGACTCGTTTTTGGGTCAAACGAACTCCGTTTTCGGTCTAGTCTTTTTCATTCTTCGTTATTTGTCCCGTAGAGTAGTTTAGAAGTGAAAAATTCTCCGTAGGGTTATTTTTAAAGAATTTAGGTTTTTCCCCCTTTGTTCGGGATTCGTGCTCTCGTTTTCTAGTTTAATTTCGTAATTTCTAGGTTTTTCTTAAACGTTTTTGTTTGTTCTCATGTAAATCTGTGTTTTTCATTAGTATTTGGATAATTAGGATTGTAAGACAATTTTTATTTTGATGAATAAAGATACTTGGTATTTGTTTTCATTCATATATTGATTGTTGTCTTATATTTGCATGTTTAATCTTTGAATGATTTTATCATTATAAATATGTCCATTGTCGGTTAACAATATGAGAATATTGTTACATAAGGGAGATGTGAGTGTTGGTTTTATTATTTAATACATGGATAGATTCCCACCAAACTCATATGTTATTCACAAGGGTTGCATATTGGACACCCTAACTTTCGAACATTTACTTTTGGATCCTTGTCATGAGTAATATGTCAAAAATGGTTAAATAAGTCATCCTTAGACTTGAGATGCAAGCAAGTTCTGCATGTGTGGATATCACTTTTGAAGTATAAGTCAAACGTTATCCTGAATAAGGTAGTTATAAAGGCTATTTTTGGAAGTGATGTGAAGCAGCATCCACAACACTTGTAGTCAACAAAGAATTTGTTCCTCCACTTGATAAGTGCAGTATGATACCATGGGCCCTCTCTAAAATTAATCAGATAGTTGCATGGTCGTGCCCAAAGGGTAATTCAAGATGATTCTTGATTACATTTGGTATATCTGAATTAACTTTAATAACGAGAATCTAAATGGTTAAACTATAATCCATGGTTTAACGGTATCTTAACAAAGGAATGATATTAGCAAGAAATACTTAACCATTATACTGAGAATGCTCTTAGAACTTCATCTCAGGTATTTCTAGTTTAAATAACAAATGAAGTGTTGCTAGACGTTTCTATTGTTAGTATAAACGCCGTCCGCTACTCCAACTCCCAAGTGGGAGCTGTTGGAATGTGGTAGTTAGATCTGGGATTTATACGACTAGAGGTGCGTGAGTCTATTGGGGGCACACACGTTAAACACATAGAATGCGTTTATTGTTTAATATACTTCATGTAATGTATTTAAATAGCCGTTATATTTATAACTAACTAACGATTATTTAAATATGTAAACTAAGGGACTAAATTGACAAAAAACCGAAACCATATGGTGCCTTATGATTAGTCGACCATAGTTGGTTGTAGAGGGGGTTTTTGAGTCGGTTTAGGATTGGAAGGAAATAAGGGTGTGGAGTGCAAGTAGTGAGGTTTTCTTGTTCTACAAGGAATAGGATTGGAGGTGTATATATACCCTCACATCCTAGCTCAAATTTACACGTTCCATAACCCTAAAACCAAGAGAGGGTATTCGGTTTCTCCTCCCCCACTCCCAAACGAATGAACCAAAACCCTAAAAGGGTTTTGGAGATTTTCGGTTCTCCCTTTTTCTTGTTTCGATTTTCGGTGGATCCATAAAAGGGATTTTGGTGCGAATTGTTCTCCCACAAAATCGATCGTGTGTATACAAGCTTCAAGGTATTCGGTTTACATAGTTCTCCAAGGTGACAACGTTTGAAACCTCTTAGGGTTTCAGTTTCTTGGGTTTTCGTTTCAACCGAAATCGCATAAACCCTAATTAGGGTTTGTTGATTTTCGGTCCAAGTGAAAACAAAGGTTGTTGGTAGTTTTCGATCCAAGAAAGATTCTACACAAGGTGTTTGTGAGACGTGAAGTAAAGACTAGCATCTTGACGTGTTCGTTGGACGTGTTGTGCGAGCAACCATAGAGGTGACAACTTAGTCACTAAGTTTCCAAGTAAAGATTCTCGTTGATTGCTTTTAGTCATTCAACAAAAGGTTAGTGTTTCTATCTTTATACGCGTGTTAATCTTTAATGTCAAACTAGATCCTATCCGCTGCGTACTCGCAGTAAATATGATTTACTAGTTATAAAATCTCAACACTTGAGCAACTTCAATATTAATTATGGGAGGTGATTTGTGCACCATGTTTTTTTTGTCATACACCATTAAATGCACCGGTAATGCACACAGTATAACACCGGTGATACATGATTAGTGGTGTACGACAAAAAAAAAATATGATGCACAAATCACCTCTTATATCCTGATGTGCTAGCTGCTATACTACAGCAAAATAAAGCAAACAATGCTATAGAGATACCCACCCAACCTTATAAACACTTTGAACTGCAGTAATTTCTCCACAAATCATTAGACTATTCCTAAGTTTACTTCTTGGGCCGAGAATGGCAGGCAGCTATCGGCCTACCGTGCATGCTTTGGAAGAATGGCTTTTATCGTACCGGCCGGCCAGTAATAATATTAGTAGTTTAAGTAGCAACATCAACCATGCCGACAACTTAGAGCTAATTTCCTGATTTTGGCGCTTGCGTACTCATACGCATATGCTAAAAGCATTACTTAATCGAGAGATACATTTCATGTGTGAAAAACTGATAGTGAATTTATAAATTTTCTAAGAACTTGTCTCACTAGTATTACGCTCAACATAGTAGTCCACATGGGATGTAAACCTAAAATCAATTCACACTAAAACTAACCAGTTATATATGTTAATTAGTATTAATTTGGCATGGCTTTCGAAAAGAAAATTGAAACTTATAAAGGACTCAGTCTTAACCTAAGATGTCGTTTGGCATGAATTGATGCATTGACTCGTGGAACAATAGTCTTTGTCATTAAAAATATAATTGTTGCTATTACAAAATGAAGATAACATTGTTCATACGCTACTTCTTATTTGATTGAAAAAAGTTGTCTTGATCAAAATAAACAAAATATGTATAGTATCATCCAAAAGAATAGGCACATCAATCCTTTATTTAGTTTCTACTATTGCATGCTTTAGGAAAGCAAATCCGACCTCAATTTCCCATTAGGAATAATAGAGTAACATAGCCACCTTTATGTCTAGACTCTAGAATTTTGGTTGTTTTTGAGTTTTTGGAGACATGTGTAAAAAGTAAAACTGACAATATGCCTCAAATAATGACTAAATAAAGAAAAGTATATTTATTTTCAAATATACAGTGAAAATCATTGATGAAAAAACGAGATTTTGTTTGCCCACGCGTCGCATCGGTGCAATAACATTCATTTTGCAACTACGAAAATAGTTAAAACAAAGGGAAAAAATGTAAAATGAGTCGACATATAAAGTTTAACGGTTTTTGGGGTTAGTGTGTTATATTACTAACTTATAAGGAGTAGAAACATAACTTTTAAAGTTTCAACACATTTTAACAAGAATGTGTTAAATATAGAAAGGAAAATGATGTAAAAGTGGTAGACATATAAAATTCAACGGGTTTAGTGGTTAGTTTGTTATGTGACTAAATTTAAAAGTTTAGAAACATAACATTTAATAGGTTTACGAACAATGGAGCAACCTGGTATGTTGCTATTTTTGATTTTAACCACTTCTTAAAAATAAGCACTTCAGGAAATGGTATTTCGATAAATTTAAGTGAATGCAATACAGATGTTTAGAAACTTTCAATTTTACTACATATCTAAATTATAGTGATATCTACAAATAAGCACTTTGAAGTAACATATTAAAAACTGTTATTTTTGTCCCTAAAGAAGCACTCACGCAGAACAGTGAGCATTTAACCTATTAGCCGAGGTGCTTCCAAACTGTATCACGTAAAAATAACCTGATAAGAAAATTAAAATGATTTAACTACATTGTTGCATCTGTACAGGTTTAGTTTTATGTAATATGAGAAAATGTTAAATTTCTGCATAAAAATGTTACGTTGACTACCTTAGTAAAAAAATGGGTCTAGTTGAACTTTTGTATATAGTTGATGTTGAACATAGTAACTTTGTAACTCTTCTACCCCTTTTTTCACAACATCTGTTATCTGCAATCACATAAACACTAAACATGAAGATGTCACATCCACTTGATAATGAAGCATTTATGCCCTTTGAGTGTGGAAACGCGTGTATATGATAGAGTTATGATATAGTGACACTCTGCTGTCTTTGAATGGTCTCTGACTGTACTTATTTGTATATTTTTTTTGTCAGATTCTCTTTTACCATGTGATCATTTTGTATTACAATCCTTACTGTGGAAAGTATTTCTACTTACTAATTACTACTGTATGCTGGTGACGGGGTTTCTAATTTATGTGTTCTATTCTGGCAATAGGCTGTCTCAGTGTCTCCAATTGGAGGAGAATATCTTACTGATTGCTTAAATAAAAACTTGGAAAGCAAAGGAGTAAAAGTGAGTTACTGTTTAGTGCCAAATTTAATTTACACTGCTGAGCAAGATGTTATAGGCTAGATACTTATGTTTTTCTGTCTGTATGATACACAGATTAGGCCCCGATTCTCTTTTAAACGAAAGGAAGTCCGACCAGGAGAGTTTCAGGTTACCTATGCATATGTTTACTGTTTAATATCTTTTTAAATAGAACCAACTTTGATAACATGTCTCCTAATTTTTTTCTTAATATGCAATTTGGATCACTTATCTTGAAGCATTTGCTCTACTTCGTTTGCACACACCTCTATGATATCTTTAGAGGCATTAATTTGAAGCCTCTGGCGCATTATGAACTGGATACAATTAGGCAGCCTTGGAAACTTTTTATCTGATTCTGTGCGCGGGTTTGTACAATTGTTGCACTCACATCATTAATTTTGACAGACTGTAGATCTTGATTTCCCGAACACCACTGAAAGTTATAGGCTCAAGGCATATCACAGTCGTCTATATCAGGTTGAGACGCAAAATTTAGAGTGTATAGAGTTCAAGCTAGTCATTTTATAAATCATACATGCCTACAGTGCAAATGCACTTAGATTAAGTAGCCATATCAGATTGATATAAGACTAGTTAAGACTTTATTTTTTCTATTTTCGGCCACAACTGCAGTACCATGACGACATTCGTGTTAATTTTTTATACGTTTTTAGCAGTTGATGTAAAACCTAAAAATCAGAACAAGTGCAAAATTACCAAAATGCCCCTAATGTCAGAAAATTTAATAAAAGCATGAATAAAATTCAATCAAGTGTTATAAATTATAAAGTACATCATGTGACAAGTATAAAATTTATATAAGATTAAAATATCTTATATTATGCAAGAAAAATAATTATTTCTTATATTTATGCATTTTGCCGAAATTATTATAAGTTAATTACTTATATTATACAATTAAATATAAAATAAAAATAGGGAAATGATAAAATATTTTTAGGCAAAATTAAATCTGATTTTATCCCTTAGAAATACCCAAAATCTCGGCATTTTATGTTGTATATCTTTTTAATCAAGTTTTGCATTTTTAAATAATCTTAAAACCATTTCCAAAACCCTAAACAATAAAAGTGGCGGCTAACCATAATTTTTCAGGCAAGGACGAATTTTATAGGTGTTCTTGGGAAGTACAAGGAGCTACAAAAATTATGGTTCATATTTTTTTGAATCATGTGATTCGATTAAGGTGTTCTTTTGAATTCGACTACCTAGCCGAACTCAATAATTCATAAAATCATCCATAATTATTCAAGGTATTTTTATAACTCATATAACATTAATATACAACAGATATGTTCAATGAGAAAAAATTACCATGCCACTTTATTTTGATTTATTAAGCATAAACATATCTCAAACCCTAAATAATTCAAGAATGTATTCGGGCTCTAAATAAATTATACTATCGATTTTAATAATTTTTATGACTTGTATATATCAATGTATGAAACCAGATAAATGTTAGAAAATTGTAATAAAATATTTAGATAATTATTGTGGAATTTCTAATCTTGCCGATTTTGAATTATTAAAGAAATGAATGAAATAAATTGGAAACGAAATATGGTTAAGGGTTTATTAATATTTTTCCCAGTCCCATACATGCTAATGAATGTAAAAAGATTATGAAATATATTGGGGAAAATTCTAATTAAGTTTTGTACATTTATTGTTTACCCGATTTGAGTTTTAAAGTATAAGAGGGTTTTTTGTAATTACTGAAACTTATGGGTATGATTATGGCATGGTAATATATTAATAGATTTCCTGTGGAAAAATCAGTAGAAAGGATAAATGTCATATGATAAATGTATGGGTCAAACATGATTAATTATATATAAATAAAATATAATTCGAATTTTAATTAAAACTGAGGGACTAAAAGAGTAAATTATGAAAAGTACAAGGTATGATCAAGTAATAAAAGTACTAAGTATGAAAATACCAATATTTGAAAAAATAAACCTGTTTTGCAAAAATGATAATAAAGATCATGTTTAAATAAATTAATAACTAAAAGTATAATTACGTAAAATTATGTAAGATCAGGGAGTTGGAATGTAAATACAGATGGAAACCTGCTAATTAAAGAACCCTGCTATTTATAGAAACCTCTATTTATGTAAACCTTCTATTTATAGAAAACTGCTATTGTATAGAAACCTGCAATTTATAGAAACCAGATATTTATAGAAACCTGCTATTTATATGAAACCGTCTATTTTTAGAAAGTCCTATTTGGGAAGTTTAATTATGGAAACTTATTAATCAGGAAAGATTATCATTTATGGAAAGTAATGGTGGGAGGAAAAGTCTATGTTGGAAACTTACTAAAATTAGAAGTTGCTATTTTTGGAAAGTACCAATATAACAAGAATACTAATCATGAACATATTAATCAAGGAATTATGATAATCATGGAACGTACTAAACAAGGAATCATGCCTAAAATAGAAAGTTTACAAAAAATAGAAAGTTTTAACTAAAAATAGAAAGTTAACAAAATGGAAAAGTAACCTAATCAGGAACAAGTAACTTATATATGTCCATTAAACATGTAGATCACATTAGCAGGAGTAGCTTCATCTTCTTATCCATCTCTTTACCCTTACTGCTGACATAAGGTAGGGGGGGAGGTATATTCCGTCCTTTTATTAGGACATTCTTTATTTTCAGATCATCCCCAGAACTGCTAATGCTTCCCCATTTTTTTTATGTCCCTTCTGCATGATCCCTTTTACATGTTTTTTGATTAACATGACTTTATCCTATTGCCCGAGCTATATATTCGCATGACCATGATTTACATGACTTACCCACCTAGTCATGGAGGTATCATGACGAGACACATGAGCACCTGTGTCACGACTCTTTGCCGTTGGAGTGATTTCACGCGGCCACCCTTTCATGTTAACCAGAATTATATTTCATGTTAGGCCGATATTATTCAGGGGCTATGGGTGCATCCTAAGTTTACATGTTTACACGTTCATGTGATTGGTTGGGTGTGTGTTCTACATTATCCCATCATCATTGGAGCTTGATCCCTCCACCCAATATTATTAAAAGAGGTCACCCCTCTATTACAATGTTTAGGCAGCCCCTCTATTAATTGCATGTATCAGACATTATTATTAGACCATGTATGATTATATGACTCGTGGGCATTCCTTATTATTTTATGTCTATACTATCCATGATGATTTCAAGACATCTTACCTCGTATTACCATGCTTTAAACATGTTTATTCCATCTTCCTGACCATTCTCCAGTTTTCCTCATGACACTCATGATCTTTCGCTGCTTTATACTTATTATCCAGGATTCACACTCATTACTTACATTGTTTATTATATCGTGTTCACTGAGCTTATGCGCAGTCGTATTTCTTTCCTTCTTAACGGCAGGTACTAGAGGAGATTGGGCATGAGAGAAGTATTTGCTTATGAAGAGACCATTTATCTTCCATTCATTTTATCGCAGAACATTGGTGTGCTATACTATCTTGACACATGATTTAGTCCTTTAGACTTCTTTTACGTATTCATGTTGATCTCATAATCGGGAGCCGAGTTTGATTCCGGCATTCCACCTTGTTCTAATTTCTCATTATGACTTATGCTTTATATGTCTTTGATATGACACCATGGATAGGACGTTTCGGCCTACTCTCCGGAGCGGGTTTGGGTCCGTTTCAATTACGGTATCAGAGCTCCATGGCTTTTCGACCTGTAGGCTCTAAAACTTGACCCTGTGAGGATTGGTAGACATTAAGTTCTTACAGAACGACGTTTATCTTCTGTCGCGTTTTACCTATTAACCGTTTTTAATCATTAAACCCTTTTTGCAAATGTCAGATGGTGAAACACTCTTACCGATGCTGAACTCGATGCGTCCGTTCAGTCAGCTCGTGGAAGCCATGCTCCACCTGATTCCGCGAGCAGGTTCGCGAAGAATACCTGCGCTGGTGCTTCGGTTGTAATCCTCCACCAGCACTATTCATACTTGGCTTGAGCGCTTCAATAAACAGAAACCCCATTCGTTCAAAAAAAGAAGGAAGGCATTACCCAGTTGATCTGAGAATTGGATCTCCCATATGGAGAAAATCTCGACTGATGGATTGTAATGATGCTTTTTAAGACCAATTGGCTGTTGTATAAGTTTTGAGGGTATCGCTTAGCTTGGTGGAAGGCCTATAAGCAGGCCAAAGGAGGAGATGTGTGGGTCCTTACCTTGACTTGGGCAGCTTTCAAAGAGCTGTTCTTTCTTAAGTTTTTCCCTCGAGCCGAGCAAGAGCGTTTGAAGAGGAAGTACCATTCCATCCGCCAAAGGGCGAGTGAAAATAGTACTGAGTACATGCAGCGTTACCCTCCGCCTACTGGTTTTCCTTGACACTGCTGTCACTGCAGAAAGATCAGGCGAAGAACATTCTGTTATGGTCATTCATAAGTCAATGCCTTTGTACCTGTCATGTGTAGTACAGTTTACGATGTTGCTCAGTTGCGGATGCTGCACGCACTTAAAATCTCTCGTGACAGGGATGATTATAGAGTCTGACCGAGTTCAGACAAGAGGTAAACTTTTAGTAATCGAATCTTTGAGACCTTATTCCATGATTTATCATCCTTATCTTTATATCATGTGCCACCCAATTATTCTTTCAGGTACAAGAGTGAAGACCGTTATCACCCTTACAGTCAGCAAGGTAGTCATAGGAGTCACGGTCAGAGTGATGACCGACAAAAAAATGACCGTCAAGGGTCTACAGCAGGGCGGTGTTGGTAAACTACCGTAATAACAATAACAACAACACTCTCGTGACAACACCGTCAAATCATAATCGCTATCGTCATTAGCTGTTATGAGGATATAAACTAACATCTACGTCATGGTAACAGGAATTCTGGTGCTGGACGCGACCAAAGGAACAGAGGTCAGCAATCCCACCGATCTACCAACCGGGTAAAATCATTTGAAATAACACTTTTTATTCACTATATGTCTCAAATTATCAGTCTCACGATCTATCATAGGAAATCAGGTTCCTACAGTCCAGGTACCCTCTGAGGGTTATACTCACCCTGTAAGCAACACTTGTGGACGAAGACACCCAGGAGAGTGCGAGTCGTGCTGCTGTGTACTTGCTTCAAATGTGGCCAGCTGGTCATCTCAGCGACTGCCAGAAGAACATTGGTGCTAGTACGTCTGGTCATAAGCTTACAAGAAGCCAGACGCATCAGGCCGTGTCTTTGCACTTAACTCAGGATCAGGCCGCCAATACATCAGTAACCACACTGGTGCTTATTTATATTCGACTGCATGTTTGTTCTTTATATTTGATACTGGTGCGACACCTCTGTGATATCTACCAGTTGCTTCATGTTTTACTATGACACCTATATTAACTTTATCATGTATTATGTATATCCACGCCCCCCCATGAAAGACTCCGCACGATTACCCATGTATATAGAGATCTTCCTCTACAGTTTTGATGACAAGATTCGTTCAGTTAATGCACTTCCCTTGGATATGTGTGAATTTGACATAATTCTGGGTATGGACTGGTTAGCAGCACACCGTGCTACGATTGACTGTCATTCCCGTCGTGTTATATTCGGCGATATTCATGCTCCTGAATTTATTTATCATGGTTCATTACCGGGAAAACCTATGAAGATCATTTCCGCTTTAAAAGCACGTACCTTATTATCGCATGGCTGTGAAGGTTTTCTGGCTACCATTCATGACACGACTTCTGACGTTTCCTTCTATACATGATCCGCGATTGTTTCCGAATTCAGACAGTTTATTCCGAAGCACTTCCAGAATAACCTCCTAGTCGAATGTTATTTAACATTGAGCTTATTCCCGGAGCTGAGCCTATCTCAAAAGCTCCTTATCGCATGGCACCGATTGAGTTAAAAGAATTGAAGGATCAGTTACAAGAATTGTTGGAGCGAGGTTTTATTCGCCCGAGTGTATCGCCATGGGGTGCACCGGTTCTGTTTGTCAAGAAGAAGGACGGTAGCATGAGATTATGTATCGACTACCGTGAAAAATTAAACAGATCACCATTTGTAATCGTTATCCCCCTCCACTTATCGATGAATTAATTATGATCAGTCTTCAGGGCCAAACATTTTCCAAATTGATTATACGATCTGGTTACCATCAGTTGCGAGTGGAAAGATCAAAATTCCAAGACTGCTTTTCGCACACGTTAATGGTCATTATGAAATGCCTGGTTTATGCCTTTGGTTCACGAATGCTCCAGCTGTATTTATGGACTTGATGAAACCGGTTTTCCCAGGAATTCTTGGACAAGTTCGCATCGGTCATTGGATGAGATCTGGTTTTTCTCTAAGTCTAAATAAGAACAACGAGGAACATCTCCGCACTGTATCTACAGAGTTTTACGATAGGATAAATTAATAAGCCAAGTTTTTCCAAGTGCGAATTTTAGTTGAGTAAGGGTGAGCTTTTCTGGGTCACATAGTTTCAGCAGAAGGAATCACTGATGGAATCCGGCGAAGGTTGAGGCTATCACCAAATGCCCAGACCGACGTCGTGACCGGAAAGTACGGAGTTTTTTCTTGATTATGCAGGTTATTACCGCAGATTCGTAGAGGGTTTTTCTCACGTTAGCCCTTGACCCATACCAAGCATATGCGAAAAGGTGAGAATTTTGTAGGAATGAAGAACGAGAAAAGAGCTTTGAAGACTTAAGCAACGTATGGTTTTATTTTTTTTATTTCCTCGCCTATTCTTACTCAACCATCTGGTTTCAGGTGGATTTCATATTTACAGTGATGCTTCTAAAAGGTCCTCTGTTGTGTAACTCATGCAGGCATGGGAAAGTGATTGCCTAAGCCCTCACGACAACTAAAGCCATGAGGAGAACTATCCCTACTCATGATCTAGAGTTAGCAGCCGTTGTCTTCGCTCTCAAAATTTGGAGACACTACCTTTATGGCGAGTCGTGTGATATTTTTACCGACATAAGACCTTAATATATCTTCACGCAGCGAGAATTCAAATATGAGACAAGGCGTTGGTTTTGGAGTTAAGAATGATTAAGACACCAAACATTCATTACCATCCGGGTAAAGCAAATGTGGTGGCTGATGCTTTGAGTAGGAAGTCTGTAAGAATAGCTGGCATCAAGGAGTGAAGAAGAGATTAATTCGTGACCTAGAGCGTTTTCGATATCGAATTATAGTGTTCGTGGACAGAGTGGTTTCTGGGCTGAGTCTGAGATTGAGACAACCTAATTTTCTCAGATTAAGGCAGCTTAGAAGGATGACGGAGAAATCTGGCAATTAATCAGATATTTGATATAGCGATAACGCTCTTTGAATTGCAATATATCGGTATTTTGTTGTATTTGTATCCATAATCCAGTAGTTGTGTTCGCTTCCAGATGACTTGTGCACAACACGCAGACAATGATACATATTCAGCTTCAGATATGGACATCGTAGTACAATCTTGCTTTTTGGAACTCTAGCTCACGAGCTTTTCACCTAAAAATTATAAGCCTTTTGAAGTGATTTTCTAATCATCTTTACATCCTGCATGGTTTGCGTCTAAATATGCAATTAGTTCAAATCCAAAATCCTTTTAATACCATAGGCCTATGTTATAGGACTGTCTTAGGTACCGAATGATCCTCTTAACCTCTTTGAGGTGTTTGACCATAGGACATGCTTGATAACGAGCACAAACAAAGGTGGCAAAAGCAATATCTGGTCAACATGCTGTTAGATACATGAGCCCTTCAATCATTCAACGATAAGTCATTTGATCAGTAGGAGTGCCCTATAAATCAGCATCTAGTTTCTTAGTGGCCATAGGTGTGCTCATGGAGACACAATCATCCATACCATGTTTCTTTAAAAGCTCAATTGCATATTGTGACTGACTAATGAATATGTCACAGGGTGATTGATGAACTTGAAGTCCTATAAAGAACTTTAGGTCACCCATCATAAACATCTCGAAGTTATTTTTCATAAGATTTGCAAATCGTTTTGAAAAATCTGGATTTGTAAACCCAAAAATGATGTCATCGACATATACTTGGACAAGTAATATGTCTCCCCCGTGACTTCTTATGAACAAAGTCAGGTCAACAATACCTTTAGTAAAATGGTGTTCAATCAGGAATGAAGACAATTTATCATACCATGCTCGTGGAGCTTGTTTGAAACCGTATAGAGATTTCTTCAACCTATACACATGGTCGGGAAAATCTAGATCGACATATCCATCAGGTTGGCTAACATAAACTTCCTCTTTCAATGGACCATTAAGAAATGTTGTTTTAACATCTATCTAAAATATAGTGAAGTTTTTATGAGCAACATATGCAACGAACATCCTGACGGCTTCAAGACGAGCAACAGAAGTGAATGATTCCTCAAAATCTATGCCTTCTTCCTACTTGTAACCCTTCGCAACAAGACGAGATTTGCTTCGAATAACAATGTTTTTTGCATTATTTTTATTCTTCCTGAGCCATTTGATAGCAATTATATTCTTTCCATCTGGTCTAGGAACAAGTTCCCATACGTCCAGTCTCTTAAATTGGTGTAGCTCATCTTACATAGATTCTATCCAACTATGATCTGACATGGCTTCTTTAATGTTCTTTGGCTCGAAGGTACTGACGGTTAATGCATACTTGCATAATTCAGAATCAGTATGAAGTCTTTTTTTAGTCATCACAGGTTTGGATGGGTCACTAATTACTTGTTCCAAAGGATGAGCTTTTGTCCAATTATGTGTAAAACCCTAAAATCAGAACAAGTGCAAAATTACCAAAATACCCCTAATGTCAGAAAATTTAATAAAAGCATGAATAAAATTCAATCAAGTGTTATAAATTATAAAGTACATCATGTGACAAGTATGAAATTTATATAAGATTAAAATATCTTATATTATGCAAGAAAAATAATTATTTCTTATATATATGTATTTTGCCAAATTATTAAAAGGTTAATTATGTATATTATACAATTAAATATAAAATAAAATAGGGAAATTATGAAATATTTTTAGGCAAAATTAATATCTGATTTTATCCTTTAAAAAAGCCCAAAATCTCGGCATTTTCTTTAATATATCTTTTATATACATTTTTTCATTTGTAAATTCATTTTAAAACCATTTCCAAAACCCTAAAAAATTTAAGAGGCGGCTCCATAATTTTTCACAGCAAGGGACGATTTTTCTAGGGTTCTTGGAGATCAAAGGAAGCTAGGAAAATTGCTGGTTCATTGGGTTAAGGTGTGGTTTGATTTATGGTACTCATTTGACTCGAAAATCCTTCATAAATTCATAAAATCATCAACAATTGTCAAAGGTATTTTTACAACTCAAGTTTCATCATGTTAATTCAGTATGTTCATGAGAAAAATTATTAGGCATGATCTAGGGGTCGATTTAGATTTATCATGTTCTAAACCCTAATTTTTAGCAAGAAATGAAATCGGCATGTAAATAATTATTACCAATGATTTTATATTTTTCTCAGCTTGTATACATCATGTATAGGTCAGATAAAATGCTAAATAAATTTTAGAGGAACTCGAAATAATTATTGTGGAATTTTCAATTCTTGCCGATTTTGAATTATGAAGGAAATGAAGAAATAAATTGGAAAACGAATTAGGGTTAGGGTTTTTATATTTTTCCCAGGTCCAATACATGCTAATGAATGTAGAAAAATTCTGTAATTATTGGGGAAAATTTTAATTAGGGTTTTGTGCATTTATTGATTACCCGATTTGTGTTTTAAAGGTATAAGGGGGTGTTTTGTAATTTCTGAAACTTTGGGGCTGATTATGGCATGTTAATATAATGTATAGATTCTGAGAAAAATAAGTGGAAGGGTATAAATTGTCATTTGATAATTGTTATGGGTTAAACATGATTAATTATATATAATATATATATAATTCGAATTGTATTTAAAACTGAGGGACTAAAAGTGTAAATTATGAAAAGTACAAGGTATGATCAGTAATTAAAGTATTAAGTATGAAAATACCATATTTGATATTATAAGGGCTTGTTTTGCAAAAATGGATAATTAAAGATCATGTTTAATTAAATTAATAACTAAAAGGACTAATTACGTAAATTATGTAAGATCAAGGATTTGGATTATAAATACAGAAATAGAAACCTGCTAATTATAGAAACATGCTATTTATGGAAACTTACTATTTATAGAAACCTGCTATTTTTAGAAAGTCTATTTTTGGGAAGTTTAATTATGGAAACTTATTAAATCAGGAAAGTTATCATTTATGGAAAGTTAATTAAGGAAAGTCTATGTTTGGAAACTTACTATAATTAGAAGCTGCTATTTTTGGAAAGTACCCAATATAACAAGAATACTAATCATGAAACATACTAATCATGGAATATGTTAATCATGGAACGTACTAATCAAGGAATCATGCTAATTATAGAAAGTTACTAAAAATAGAAAGTTACTAAAAATAGAAAGTTGCTAAAAATAGAAAGTTGCTAAAAATGGAAAGTAACCTTAATCATGAACAAGTAACTTATATATGTCCTTTAACATGTAGATCGCATTAAGCAGGAGTAGCTTCCATCTTCTTATCCATCTCTTTCCGTTACTGCTGGACATAAGGTACGGATATTCCGTCCTTTCAGTAAGGACATTCTTTCTTTTCATGATTCATCCCCAGAACTGCTATGCTTCCCCATTTTTATGTCTTTTGCCATGATCCTTTACATGTTTGATTTCATGACTTATTCTATTGCCCGAGCTATATATACGCATGACCATGATTTACATGACTTACCACCTAGTCATGGAGGTACCATGACCGTGACACATGAGGCACCTGTGTCACGACTCTTTCGCGTTGAGAGTGATTTCACGCGGCGTCCCTTTTCATGTTACCAGATTATATTTCATGTTTGGCCATTATTATTCAGGGGCGTATGGGTGCATCCTAGTTTACATGTTTACACGTTCATGGTGATTGGTTGGTATGTGCTCTACATCACATCACATTGGAGTTGATCCCTCCACCTATATTATTATAAGAGGTCACCCCTCTATTACATGTTGAGGCAACCCCTCTATTATATGCATGTATTCACGATATTATTGTTATGACATGTATGATTATATGAGCTCGTGGGCATTCCTTATTATTTATGTTTATAAATGATATCTCATGATATCTTTGACTTCACGTTACCACGTTTTACATGTTTATTTCCTATTCCTTCACGATGTATTCTCCAGGTTTCCTCATGACACTCATGATCTTTCCGCTGCTTTATATTTATTATCCAGGATTCATACTTATTACTTACATTGTTATTATATCCGTTCACTGAGCGTTATGCTCAGCCGTATTTCTTTCTCTTTCTTATACGGCAGGTATCTAGAGGGAGATTGGGCTTGAGAGAGTGTGTGCTTAGGAAGTGACCATTTAGCTTCCTTTCTTTTTATCGCAGACACTTTGATGTGCTATACTATCTTGGACACATGTTTTAGTCCTTTAGACTTCTTTTACGTTATTCATGTTGATCTCATAATCGGGAGCCGATGTTTGATTCCGGCTTTCCACCTTGTTCTATGTTATCATTTATGACTTTATGCCTTTATATGTCTCAAAGTTCATGTCTCGTGATCTATCTTTGAATCAGGTTTGAAGCAGTCCAGGGTACCCTCTGAGGGTTATACTCACCCTGTTTGCAACACATGTGGACGTAGACACCCAGGAGAGTGTCGTCGTGCTGCTGGTACTTGCTTCAAATGTGGCCAGGCTGGTCATCTTCAGCGGGACTGCAAGAAGAATACTGGTGCTAGTTCGTCTGGTCATGCTGACAAGAAGCCGGACGCATCAGGCCGTGTCTTTGCACTTACTCAGGATCAGGCCGCCAATACTTCAGGTACCATCACTGGTGCATTATTTATATTCGGACGTGCAGTATTTGTTTTATTTGATACGGGTGCGACACATTCGGTGATATCTACCAAGTTTGCTTCATGTTTTACTATGACACCTATATTACTTGATCATGTATTATGTATATCCACGCCCATGAAAGACTCCGCACGTATTACCCATGTATATAGAGATCTTCCTCTACAGTTTGATGACAAGATTCGTTCAGTTAATGCACTTCCCTTGGATATGTGTGAATTTGACATAATTCTGGGTATAGACTGGTTAGCAGCACACCGTGCTACGATTGACTGTCATTCCCGTCGTGTTATATTCGGCGATATTCATGCTCCTGAATTTATTTATCATGGTTCCTTACCGGGAAAATCTATGAAGATCATTTCCGCTTTAAAAGCACGTACCTTACTATCGCATGGCTGTGAAGGTTTTCTGGCTACCATTCATGACACGACTTCTGACGTTTCTTCTATTCATGATCAGCCGATTGTTTCCGAATTTCAGGACGTATTTCCGGAAGAACTTCCAGGAATACCTCCTATTCGCGATGTTGAGTTTAACATTGAGCTTATTCCCGGAGCTGAGCCAATCTCCAAAGCTCCTTATCGCATGGCACCGATTGAGTTAAAAGAGTTGAAGGATCAGTTACAGGAGTTGTTGGAGCGAGGTTTTATTCGCCCGAGTGTATCGCCATGGGGTGCACCGGTTCTGTTTGTCAAGAAGAAGGACGGTAGCATGAGATTATGTATCGACTACCGTGAATTGAACAAGATCACCATTCGTAATCGTTATCCCCTTCCACGTATCGATGATTTATTTGATCAGCTTCAGGGCGCTAAACATTTTTCCAAGATTGATTTACGATCTGGTTACCATCAGTTGCGAGTGAAAGAGCAGGACATTTCCAAGACTGCTTTTCGCACACGTTATGGTCATTATGAATTCTTGGTTATGCCTTTTGGTCTCACGAATGCTCCAGCTGTATTTATGGACTTGATGAACCGAGTTTTTCATGAATTCTTGGACAAGTTCGTCATCGTGTTCATTGATGATATTCTGGTCTTCTCTAAGTCTAAAGAAGAACACGAGGAGCATCTCCGCACTGTTCTACAGATTTTACGACAGGAGAAATTATATGCCAAGTTTTCCAAGTGCGAATTTTGGTTGAGTAAGGTGGCATTTCTGGGTCACATTGTTTCAGCAGAAGGAATTACTATGGATCCGGCGAAGGTTGAGGCTATCACCAAATGGCCAAGACCGACGTCTGTGACCGAAGTACGGAGTTTTCTTGGATTAGCAGGTTATTACCGCAGATTCGTAGAGGGTTTCTCACGATTAGCCTTACCCTTAACCAAGCTTATGCGAAAAGGTGAGAAGTTTGTATGGAATGAAGAGCGAGAAAAGAGCTTTGAAGAGCTTAAGCAACGTTTGGTTTCCTCGCCTATTCTTACTCTTCCATCTGGTTCAGGTGGATTTCAGATTTACAGTGATGCTTCTAAGAAGGGTCTTGGGTGTGTACTCATGCAGCATGGGAAAGTGATTGCCTATGCCTCACGACAACTAAAGCCCTATGAGGTGAACTATCCTACTCATGATCTGGAGTTAGCAGCCGTTGTCTTCGCTCTCAAAATTTGGAGACACTATCTTTTATGGCGCATCATGTGATATTTTTAACCGATCATAAGAGTCTCAAATAATATTTTCAGCTCAGCGAGAAATTAAGATATGAACAGAGACGTTTTGGTTGGAGTTACTAAAGGATTATGACACCAACATTTCAGTACCATCCGGGTAAAGCGAATGTAAGTGGCTGATGCTTGAGTAGGAAGTGGCGGAATGATAAGCTGCATCAAGGTGGAAGAAGATATTATTTGGTACCTTGAGCGTATGGAATAACGCGTTATGTGGTTCGTGGACAGAATGGTTTCTGGGCTAGTCTGAGGGTTGAGCCTAACCTAATTTCTCAGATTAAGGCAGCTCAGAAGGATGACGGTGAAATCTGGGCAATTATTCAGAATATTGATAAGCAGACAGAGTTTCGTGTTGATGACGATGGCATTTTATGGCAGGGTACTAAATTTATGTCTACCATAGGATCCACACTTCGAAAGCCTGATGACTGAGGCCCATAGTTTCTCATTTTACAATCCATCCAGGTTCGATGAAAGATGTACACGATCCAAGCAACACCTTTTGGTGGAGTGGTATGAAGCTCGGATGATGGCTAACGTTTGTGTCAAAAAGTGTTTAAAAATCTGCAGCGAGTTAAGATTTGAACACACAACGTCAAGTGGGACTTATAACATCGTTAGAGATTCCTGTTTGGAAGTGGGACAAAATATCCATGGATTTTGTTACCAACGGGTTACCACGGACTCAGAGGAAGCACGATGCTATCTGGGTTTTTGTAGATCGCTTGACTAAAATCTGCGACATTTTCATTCCCTATCCGTAGGATTACCGCGTTAGTAAAAAACAGAAATGTTTCCAACAAGAAATTGTTCGATAACACGGTACACTCCATCCCAGCGATCGTAACAGATAGGATCCACGTTTCACGGTCTCGTTTCTGGAACGTTTACAGAAAGCTTGGGGAACCAGGCTCAAGTTTAGTACAGCTTTTTCCATTCCTTATACCGACGGACATCGAGCGTACGTTTCAAACAATAGAGGATAATGTTACGTTCATGTGCTTAAGAATTGGCGATGAAATTGGGAATGACTATATATGTCCTAGTAGAGTTTTGCCTATAATAACAGTTTGGCATGCAAGCAATAAAATGCTCTCCTTTCGAGACGTTTGTATGGTATAGAAATGTCGTTCTCCTATTTGTTGGATCAGGTCGGGAACGGTATTGCCTTGAGGGTCCGGAGATGATAGAGGAGACTAATGAAAAGGTCTCCTAGTCGCCAAGGAAATAGCTTAAGGAAGCTCAGACTCGTCAGAAGAGATACGCCGACAACATTCACAGAGCGTTGGAGTTCCAGCCAGGTGAACATGTTTTCTTGAAAGTATCACCTACACGTAATCAAGTCGGTTTTGGTATCAAGGCAAGCTTAGTCCTCTTTTCCATAGGACCATTGAGATTCTTGATCGCGTTGGTGAGGTTTTCCAATCGTTTGACGTAACCCTATAAAATTCCTCAGCTATCTCAATGTTCACAATGTGTTTCATGTATCAATACTCAGAAGGTTACAAGTATCATCCTCTTTCTCACGTTGTCCCCCCCCCTCTATCCATTCGATCAATCTGTGAGGAATTATCTTATACGAATAACCTGAGTCTAAATTCTAGACCGTCAGACAAGTCATGAGAAAAAACAAAAAAGGACGGTATCCCTTTTTGTCAAAATTCTTTGGAGGAATCATCCCGAGCGTGAAGCCACATGGGAGACCGAAGGAGTCTATCATCGGAAACTTCTTATCCGTCATTTTCTTCCATGAACTGGTATGTTCTTTTTCAGTCGTCTCATGTTTCTAATTCAGAGGACAATTTTTCTTTTCGGGGGGAAAGTTGTAAAACCTAAAAATCACAATAAGAGTAAAATGACCAAAATGCCCCTATGCAAGAAAAATTGCAATAAAAGCTTAAATAAATTCATTTAAAAATGCTATAAATTATGAAAATGCATTGGGTGTAAACAAGTAACAATTATTAAATTTTATGTAAGAAACAAATTCATTATTTTATACAAGAAAAATAAAATACTTAGAATATATATTATGTATGCCAATTTATTACATTAATTATATATGTATTATAATTAATAATTAAAGTAAATAAGTAAAGATAAATGCAAAATAAACATGATAAACTATAAAATCTGTATTATACTTTTTAAAACCTTAAAAATCTCGGCCATATTATAGAAAATGGGTTCCTTGTAATTATCTTATCATTTTATTTTGCAAAACCCTAAAAAATACATAGTCGTTGCAAGAACAAAGAAAAATCAGAGAGGGCATCCCCAAATTTTCTATTACTTCTCCAGGCTATGAAAAAACGATTTCTAAGGTGATTTGAAGGTCAAGGATTGTGGGAAAAATAGTGAGAAAGATTTTGGAGGCTTGGTTCGATATTAGGTATTAGGTTTTTGTTCGATTAATTCAACCGAATTTTCAGAAAATCCATAGAAATCATCAATAATTAGCAAAGGTAATTTTATGACTTGTTTTTCATCATTATAACTCAGTATAAACACAAGAAAAATAGCCATGCATGTTAATTTGATCATATGAATAAATATATGTTCGAAACCCTAATTTTAGATTAATTGTGTAATCGGCAATAAAACAATTTGTAAAATTTATTTTATAATTTTCTAAGGGTTTAATATATCATGTATATCCCTCAGATAAATTGGGGTTGGTTAAATTTTAAGAGAATCAAAATAATTATTTGGGATTTAAGGGTTTTGCCGATTTGCGAAATAAAGAGAAAAGGAAGAAATAATTGAAAAACAATTAGGGTTAGGGTTTTTTTATATTTTCTCCCAGGTCCAATACATGCTAATGAATGTATAAAAATTGTGTATATTATTGGGGAAAATTATTTAATTAGGGTATGTGCACTTATTTGTTACCCGATTTTGTTTTAAAGAGTATAAGGGGTGTTTTGTAATTTCTGAAACTTTGGGGTCCTGAATTAGCATGGTATTATATATGTTATGAACTGATAAAATAAAGTTGGGGGTATAATATGTCATTTTGATATTGATTTACTAAACCTTACTATTTATATGAAACATGCATTTATAGAAACAGCTATTTTATGAAACTACTATCTATACAAAAGAAACCTAACCTGGCTATTTTTTGGAAATTCTATTTTTAGAAAGTCTATTTGTGGAGAAGTTAATTTTGGAAACTTATTAAATCAGGAAAGTTATCAAGTTATTTTAAAAAAGTTAATTATGGAAAGACTATCATTGGAAACTTGCCATAATTAAAGCAGCAGTTTTAGGAAAGTAACCCAATATAACAAGAATACTAATCATGAAACATACTAATCATGAATATGTTAATCATAGGCACGTACTAATCAAGAAATCAACTAATTATAGAAAGTTTACTAAAAATAAAAGTTACTAAAAATAGAAAGTTACAAAAAATATAAAGTAACCTTTAATCATGAACAAGAACATATATTAAGTCCTTTAACAATAGATCCGTTAAGCCAGTAGGTTAGCCCTCCCATCTTTCTTATCCATCACTTTCCTTACTGCTGGACATATGGGTACTGAGATATGCCGTCCTTGCAGTAAGTGACATTCTTTTTTTTCTTTTCAATGATTCATACCCCAGAACTGCTATCATCCCCATATGTATATGTTTTTGCCATTGATCCTTTACATGTTTTGATTTCAAGACTTATTCTATTGCTACGAGGAGGGGGGGGTTGCTATATATACGCATAGACCAAGATTTACATGACTTACCCACCACCTATCATGGAGGTACCATGACCGTTACACATGAGGCACCTGTGTCACACTCTTGGCGCGTTGAGAGTTGATTTCACCTGCGTTCCCTTTTCATGTTACCAGATTATACTTCATGTTTTAGGCCTTTAATATTCAGTGGCTATGTGTGCATCTTAGTTTACATGTTTACACGTTCATATGTGATAGTTGGTGTGTGCTCTACATCCCATCACATTGGAGCTGATTTTGATGATTTTTTGATTAAATATTATATTTTTTAAAATATTTTGATTTTTGATTATGAATAATATTTTGATTATATTTGAGAGAGTTGATTTTTTTTTTTTTTTTTTTTTTATTATTTAGCAGATTTGATTATTTGTTTATTTTATTGATATTAATTGATCAATTTTTATTTTTTTATTTTGTTTTGATTTGATTTTATTGATTTTTGATTTTTATTTAAGTGACTGATGTTTTTTTAGATTTGATTTTTTTTATTTATTTTTTTTGATGATTAAAAATTTTTTATATTTTTGGATTTTTTTTATTTTGATTTTTTTTTTTTTTAGAATTATTATTTTTTTGATTTCTTTTTTTTTTTTTGTCTGATCGTATATATTTTTTTTATTTCAGTTGAATATATTGGAATTTTTGATAGTTTATTTATATTATTGATTTATAATTATTTATTTTTTTGATAATTTTTTATTTTCTTATTGATATTTGATATTTATATTGATTTTATATATTATTGAATAAATTTTTAGATTATTTTATTGAGTATATTAATTTTTTATTATTTTTAGATTGAACTTTTTTGCGCTCTTATAAATAATTTAAAATATAAATAAATTAATCTAATATATTAATTAAAATTATTTTAATATAAAACGATATTTTTTTATATTTGATATTTTTTTTTATTTTAATAATAAGTAGACATTAAGTAAAAATAATATAATTAATAATAACATCAAAAACCTAAGAACACATTGCAAAAAACATCAAAACAACATAAACAACAAAAAAAACAAAATCATCAAAAATCAAAAAATCAAAAAAAAAAAAAATAAAAAAAAAAAGAAAAATAAAATAAAAAACAAAATAAAACCAAAAAAACAAACAATCAAAAAAAATAACAGTCAAAAAAAAAAAAAAAAATCATCACTCAAAATCAAAACAGATCGTCAACAAAAAAGCACAAAAATCAAAAGAAATAACACAACCATCAAAAAAAAAAAAAAAATGAACAAACATCATCAAAAACAAAATCAAAAAATAACCAAAGACAAAAAACAAATATAATCAAAATCAAACAAAAAAAAAAAAAAAAATCAAAAAAAAAAATACAAAAAACACAAAAAACAACAACAAAAAAAAACAAAAAAACACAAACAAAAAACCAAAACAAAGAATTCACAAACAAAAGGCCACAAAAAAAAAATCAAAAAATCAAACACAAAAAAACAAAAAAAAAAAAAAAAAAAATCAATCATCCCAAATCAACTCACTAAAACAAACACCATCAGAAATCAAAAATCAAAAAAAAAAAAAGAAAAGAAAAAAAAAAATTCCAAATCAAAAAAAAAAAATCAAGAAACAAAATCAAAACATCTAGCAAAACATCAATCAAAACGGAATCAAGACAAAACACCAATCAAAAAAAATCTCAAAAAAAAAACAGCAAAAAAAAAAGAAAAAAGAACCTGCAAAACATCACACCAGCTCATCAAAAAACAAAACAAAACTCAATCGATCAAATCAAAAACAAACCGTCAAAAAAAAAAAACCAAAATAAAAGAACACTCTTAAAATCAAAAGACAAAAAAATCATCATAAAACAACAACAAAAACCACAAAAACAAAAACAAAAATCAACAGAAAACAATCATCAAATAAAAAACAAAAAAAACAACAATCAAAAAAAACACAAAAACAAACAAAACAGCAAACAATCAAAAAATCAAAAATCTCAAAAAAAAAAGATCATCAAAAAAAAATCATCCAAAAAAATACCAAAAAAAACAAAAAAAAAAAAAAAATCATACAAAATCATCAAATAACTAATCTAATCAGATAAAAAACAAACAAAGAAAAAATCCAACAAGAACCTCAATCAAAAAAAAAAAACTAACAAATCGCGCAAAAAATCATCAAAAAAAAAAACAACAAAATCAAACACAAAACAAAAATCAAAAAGACAAACAATCAAAAAACAAAAATCAAAAAATCAATATACAAAAAACAAATCACAAATTCACAATAAAAAAAAAAACATGAAAATCAACACAACAAAGCAAGATTACACACACACACAACAAAAAAAAAACAAAAAAAAAAACCAGAACACAAAAAACACACAGAAAACAGCTATCAAAAAGTCAAACATCAAATCAACGAAAAAATAAACAAAAATCAGTCACATCAAAAAATAAAACTAAAAAAGAATCATCAAATCATCTCAACAAACATATCAAAAAATAAAACACAACAAAAAAAAAAAAAATCAATTAATAAATAAAAACGACCTATCTCCACGGCGTCAAGCGGCGGTCACCCAAAAAATACAACGGTTCCCCCCTCTATTATATGTTGAAAGTGCAGCCCCTACTATTATATGCAAGTATTCCACGAGACATTAGATTATTATGACATGTATAATATGAAGAGCTCGTGGCATTCCTTATTATATCTGTTTAAACTATCCCTGATATTTCATTACACTTTAACTAAATCGTATTTACCAACTTGTACATGTTTATATCCTCTTATACTTCATGACACCTTCTCCAGGATTCCTCATGTAACACATAGATCAAATCCGCAACTTTGTATTTACCAACCGAGATTCATACATATTCAAAAATAAGCATTGTTTTATTAGATATCCGTTCACAGAGCGTTATCCTCAGAACTCCGAATTTTCATTCTCTTTCCTTATACGGCAGGTAACTAAGAGAGATTGTTGGCTAAATGAGAGGTATGTGCTTAGGAAGTGACCTATTTGCTTCCTTTGTCTTTATATCGTAACAGTTTGATGTGCTATACTATCTTGGACAACATTTTTCGTCCTTAGACTTCTTTTACGTTATTCATGTTGATCTCATAATTAGGAGCCGATGTTTGATTCCGGCTTTCCACCTTGTCCTATGTTATCATTTATGACTTTATGCCTTTATTATGCTTTGATATGACACCATGATTATGACGTTTCGGCCTCCTTTCCGGAGTGGGTCGTTACAATCACTACTCAAAGCAAACAAAAACTTCCTTAGCTAAGACATCGTTGGTTCACTTGCCCCATGAATGACTTTCTTCTCTAGCATCCCACCGTCATCGGGTAAGTGCTAAGGCTTTTGACACCCCATCCGGAGAATAATAATCGAGACGCATGAACTTTCAATGAAAAAGCCTTGTAGACTTTTGCAAACCTTAGTTCAAAAAAATACCTTGGTTTTAGAGAATGAAACTTTTACTATTTATTTTCTAACTTGTAACATTATTATTACTATTTACATTATTAGGCTAGGAACCGGTATCACTTTTCTTTCGACGACACATCGGCCTCGCCTCCGAACAAGAGAACCCGTGTAACTATTAATACCTGACTTTAAATATACATTCCTCCACCCTTTCTTTCGATGTCAACATCGGTAAAGCGATACCGTCAAATGCCCATGTACTTTATTGCGATGGAATTTGTATATTATTATTAACACTAAGGATTTATAACTTGCATTATTTTTATTCACCAACAACATTTTTTTTCTTCTTTTTCATCATATATATATATATATATAAATTATATAATTCACACACACATTATTTTTGGCAAATAGAAAAATTTCATTTTAAAAAAACGCAAAGTATAAACCTGAGACTAAAATTCGTAATTTTACAAATGATGTTGACATCATCATCGAAAAAGCATTATTCACTAAATAATGTTATTATTAAGACTTTTAAGAGAGCGAAAACATAATTTTAAAAATATAAAAAGAACACCGTATAAATAATCATTTAAGAACTTTCGGGGAAGAAAACAACCACAAGTTTTTCTTATAAGCCTTTAATTTTCCAAATAACTTTTGTTTTAGTCATCCTATTCCGTATCACATATCATCTCTTATTCTTTGCACTTAAAATCACTAATAAGAAACTCCGCAAATTCTTTATCCTAAATGAAAATCAACCTCGGCATATTTAAAAATATACTTGAGATTAGCACAAGTCTTCATTTACTAATGATTTCAAGTCTAGCATGTTTAAAGTCTACATGAGACTAGCACAAACTATCATCATTAATTGTTAAGGGTAAAAGCTAGAACTCAACACGTTCGATCAGGTCAAAAATTACTTCTTATTCTCACCAACGGAAAACCTACATTCGTGTCTTAACACTTATTATTTTTTATATTTTTTATTATTTTATTTTATTATTATTATTTTTTTTTTTCCTAAAAAACGTAAAAATTAATTTTTTTTTGCTATTTTTGTGGGAAAACGGGTACGTGAGAACAAAACAATAAGCATGCAACATCAAATCGATAGATTCCCTCCCCAAACTAAAACGAAACATTGTCCTCAATGTTTAAGGTCAGGTTCTACGAAAATCTAAGCCGTTTATGAAGTATGCAAAGATAGACGTGAATCGATAAGATGAAAGGATATCGGATCTCCCCAAACTAATTTCAAACAAAGGATAGGAAGCTCGAGTGAAACGGGACACAACACCGAACACGAGAGGCTTCAGAAATTGTTGGATCAATCCTGCAAAAATCACAACAAACAACAAACAACAAGAAACCGGAAAAGGATAGCCACAACACATCACACCACATTAAAAATAGAAAGAAAAATAGAAAAGGATAAGCATGGGGTGAACTCCCACGAAACGGCTTATTTTTGTTCATCGAGTCGCAAGCTTGACTCGATCCCTGAATTAATTCGTCCTTAGGGAGAGCAACACTTAGAACAAGAAACTTCCATTGAAAATGCCACCGGCTCTAGATAAGAAAATGGAAAGGTGATGATGTCGGGGTCAAAAATGGTGTCTTCACTCCCGAAGGAAAAAAAATGAAGAAAGAAAGAGAATGAAGGTCAAATCGGAAACAAGGGTGGGAAGGGTAGGTAAAATATCGGCCATAAAATCATGAGATTTAGAAACACCCTTAAACACTTTGGTTATCAAAATACCCGCTTCGGGTTCAAAACATTTCTCAACATCTGGTGGTTCCAGTGGAGGACGAGGAATTGACGGATCATCTTGATGGTCAAGGTTAGGTAACTCATTATCTTCATCTTCGGAATCATCATTCACAACACTGGTGGAATTAAATCATCCTGGGAACAAGGAAAAATTAGATCTCTTCTTGAGCGGGCTCACATCCTCAATGGGATAGGAAGATAGTGGGAAGAGACTCGATAACGAACCTTGATTAAGCAAAACATTTTCCTGTAGACTGGGAAGATGAAATCTCACAAAGCACTGTCATATACCTAAGATATTCCCCAAATTTACACGATCATTTTTCTTGAAGGAAGAGTAAGACGTTCTCTGGCGAACTCATTGGTGAAGATGAACACTTCTTGGAGAAAAAGTAAATGTAGATGCCCATTTTGTTCTGGTTCATGATCTGGAAATCACTTCGGAAAGACGAGAATATGGGTAGTATCATCACTAAGCAGATTATTCAAGAAAGTTACAACTCCTTCTGAATCAAAATTAACCTTCCTCAAAAATAGAAGAACACTACCATAGCAAGAAAAGCACGATCTCATCATTATTAGGTCTTCTGGAGCGAAACACTCACTTATCGGATAAAGTGTGTTTAGTAAAACTTGCTCATCAGAAACCTGTTGAATTCTTGATCTCGACACTTCTTCTATATACATCAAAAATAGGATTTATGGTGCTGCAAGATTTTAAATTGGTTATCAAATTCACAAAGAAGGAATAAATGATCTTGAAAATTTCCTTCTTGAATATCCCTTTTAAGAAGAGTGAGTTCATCGGCGAACTCCTCAAGGCGAACTCCTCAAGATTATCACTAGTCTTCACTGGAGAAGAACTAGGAGAAGGATCATCAGAATGAGTAGTGGTACTGCCACTAAATGGATCGTTTTTCAAAAAATCAATGATAGAAATAGCATGAAAAAATTTCTTTTCCTCGTTTTTCTCAGATTTATCGGCATAATAAACAAGTTCTTCCTTTCCTACTCTTAAAGTCAATGTTCCTTTGTATAGATCAATGAGAGCTTTTGCGGTGCGAAGGAAAGGTCTTCCTAAAATAATAGGCACTCTTGGGTCTGGTACAAAATTAACCACAACAAAATCCGCAAGAAAAGTGAAACCATCAACTCTAACTACAACATCCTCGGCTATGCCCATCGGGTGCGTAATTGAACGATTGGCAAGCTCGAGTGTCATACGAGTAGGAGTCAAAGCTTCAAGCCCAAGTTGCTTGTAGATAGAATGAGGTAAAAGGTTAATGCTAGCTCCGGAATCGGCTAAAGCACTAGTCCTATCAAGTTCTTGTAAAGCACATGGGATAAGAAATTTTTCGGGATCTTCGAGCTTCTCGGGAACTTTGTTCATGATGATAGCAGAACATTCAGCATTAACGGTTGTAATGGCGATTTCTTCGAGCTTCTCTTTGTTCCTTAGCAACGAGCTTAACCATTTGTTGAACTTTGGCATTTCGACGAGAGCATCTTTCAATCCAATCTCTAAACGGAGTTGTTTGAACATCTTCAAGAACCGGCTATGTTGAGCACTTGGTTTATCGTTCTCTCTCACTTTCATCCTCTCGGGATATGGAAGTTTAGATTGATACGAATTAGGTCTTGGAGAATTAAGATCTTGAATTTCAACATTAACGGTTTTCTTTGCTTTTGGTTTTGGATCTTCTTCCCCCGGAGATGGGACATGTGCGGTATTTTCCAAATTTGGATTTTGCACTTTTTCCGTTGACGTCTCCGGGTTTTGTTCAGGTTCTTTTTGAGGTTTTGAAACATCGGGTGAAGGAACAAGAGGAATCGAAGGTTCTTCCAAAGTCTTACCGCTCCTTGTGGTGATAGCATTAATTTGCTGACGAGGATTAGTTACGGTTTGACTTGGAAGAGTTCCTGAATTTGAAGTAGAGGCTGAATTTTTGAAATTATCACAAAGACTTGTCAACAAACTTGTAACATTAGCCATTTGATTCTGCAAATTTTGACCTTGATTTTGAACATTCTTCAACACCGCATCGTTTGCCTTGACGTAGTTTTCAAAATCTGTTTTCAAAACACTATTTGTTGGAACGTTGGATGATGTAAAACTTGATTGATTGGTGGTTGGTTGGTTGTGTTGGTATGGTGGAGCTATAACTTGATTTGGTTGTTTTTGACGGTTTGGATTAAGTTTGTTCCACGGTTTTGGGTGAAAATTAGATTGGTTCTTGATAAACGTTTTGGTTGGTTTGGACATTCGGTTGATTGAAACCCGGTGGTCTCATTTGACTTGCCAAATTTGAAGGTTGGTTTCTTTGGAGAAAATTACCAATGGCTGCAGTTTGTTGAAATTGTTGGATGTTGTCTTGAAAAACAGGAAAATCGTTTCCACCTCGAGTTAACGGACAAAGGTTAAAATTGTGATTTGATCCACAAGTGACACAAACTTCCTCAACTGCTTTGACGGGTGCAGGAGTAGTAACAACTAAGGCTTTCATTTGATTCATCATTTGGTTCATCTTTGATAGTCTCGTATCCTCGAGAGAAGAGGTATTTTGTTTGCATATCGAAAGAATTTTAGAAGATGAGAATTAGAAAGAGAGCATACCGTACTCACTCTTGATTCATTAGCACGACTTCTTGAGTAACGAAACTTTTGACTTGCTTTCTAATGATTGCTAAAACCTCTTGAGGCATCATTGTCAAGAAATTGCTCCTGCTGCTGAATCTTAAGGCATCTTGATCGTTTAAATTCAAAGAATATAAAATAGTATCGAGTTGGTGGTAGTTCCGAAAAACCTTGGTGAGGACATTGACGAGGAGTCCTTTTAAACGTTCCCCATGCTTCATTAAAGGCTTCGTTTGGTTTTGGTAAAAGGTAATGATATCATTTCGATACGTTAAGTGGTTTTTTAAGGTGGGTAGTATTGAGTTTATGAATTTTGAAACAGGTCGTCCCATGTGAGAATTGATCTAGGAGGTTCTTTGTCTAACAATCTCGGGCTTCAACCGTCTAGAGAAAAAAGGAAAAAGCAAAAAGCTTTATCGAAGTGTTCGGAACTTCTGGATGTCTAAACGTTGAAGTGACTTTGTTAAAAAATCGAAGGTGATTGTGGGGATCTTGTCTACCCGTGAATTTGTTGCTTTGCACAAGATTGATTAAAGGTTGCTTAAGCTCGAAATTGTTAGCATTGATCGGTGGAACAACTATAGCATCTTCATACCCTTCGATGGGTGCTTGTAACATTTGAGCCATCGTTCGATTGTCGGCCATTGGAACAACGTTTTGTTTAACAATTGGATCTTCTAAATCAAAATTTTTAACAACCGGAGTTTGTTGTTGACGACGTCTACGAGATTGCGAACGAGTGCGCATAAAAAAGGAAAAACTAACAATTAAAAAGCAAAATTTTACTCTAATAATTTTTTTTTTTTTTTTTTTTTTTTTTTTTTAACGATGAATTTTAACGGTTACACGAAAGAGACTTAAACCAAATAATCAACTACTTCACGGTAGCTCTTGAAAATTGCTTTTCAAGGTGAGCCGTACTTGGTAGAGACACAAAAGGCAAGTGTTAAATCTTTGATTACGATTTGGGAACAATTGCAAGTTCACCGGAAATTGAAATGATAATATCTCAATGGAAGATATTATTTGTTGGTGTTCGTTAACCAACTTGGTGAATTTTATTTTCTGAATTAAGACAATTTTTTTTTTATATTTTTGATTTTTCTATTTTTTTTTTAATTTTTAATTTTTTTTAATATGATAATTATACTAAAAAGAAAAAGAAAATATTTTTTTTACTTTTTATATTTTTAATTTTTTTGGATTTTTTGGATTTATGACAAAAATTTAACTTTCGAGGACGAAAGGATCTTCAAACCAAATCACAAACTCGAAACGAAGGAATCGCTTACACAAGTCCCCGGCAACGGCGCCAAAAACTGATTCGCAATTTTACATACACGTAAAATAATATACTTATAGAGAAATTAAGGAAATCCCCAAGTATCCTTTGGACAATTCCACTCACAAAGATATATATATATAGAATACGTATATTAAACCGGGCAAGTATGATCACCCGGGTCGTTTCCCCAATGACTCGTGCAATGGAAACCTCGATCTCGTTCGGAATGGTTGATTTGAATAAGAAAAGAGCTATTTTTGATTTAATTATACTTATCAAAATTAAAGGCACAATTAATACAAACTACTTAAGCAAAGTTTTAAACTAATTACGAAAGTAAATAAAATGCGACATTTAAGAAAACAAATGCAATTTAAAATCTTAAAAATGTAACACTAGATTTAAACACTAAATTAATGCTAAAGAAAATTTTAGGAAAAAGAAAAATATTTTTTTAGTGAATTAATTCTAAATTACTTAAAAAGATGAGAAAAACATTTTTTTTTTTTCTTATTAGCTATATTTTTTTATATGTAAACGATTAAAATTTAAAGTTAAAGTGAAAAAATTAAAACTAATGGTTTGGGGAAGAAATTAAATTTTTAAAAATATAATACTTATAACTAAAAATTTATAAAATTACTTTTTATAAAATGATATCAATGCAACAATTAATTTTATTCAAAAGCCCTAATTTTTAATGAGTAATTTTAAACTAATTTAAGTAATTAAACTAAAAAAAACTAATTTATTATTTATAAAAACTATTTTTATAAAACTAACCAATTTAATCAAAACACATGGGTTAAAAATGACAAAACAGAAAGATAAGGGTAGGCGGGGAAAAATTTAGTTTTATATAAAAAACACAAAGTTTGATCACTTGACAGAAGCAGTCCCTTAACCTAGGGACTAATGTCTTAAACTATTAATCTTACTATGGACTAAACTATGCAATTAAAACTAAGGACTAACTGGTAATTAACCAAGACTAACTGGTGTAACTTTTATACTAACAGAAATTTTATGCAAGGCAGGCCCCTGCAGCACCTAACTTTTAACAAACAGCATCCCTTTTTGATTTAAAAAACTTATTCACTGACTTTTTTTAAGACAACTTTTATAAAACTCTTAACTCTAACTTATTTAAAATAAGCTGTATGAGCTTATTAGCTTATAAGCTCTTATCAGCTTAGTATTCTACCTCTCAAAACAAAGTAAACAAAGCAGATTCAAGTCACTTGACAGATTCTTACTACTTAATAAATTCTGCTTAATCAAACATTAGCAAATCCTACAACTTATTTAACTACTGCTAGAACAATAGATAACCAACAGCTTATTAGAAAAAAGAAAAAGGACAAATGTAAAACGTAAATGGTGTGTACCTTAGATTCACCCAGCAAGAACAGAAAAGCAATAAGCTGTGTGGGCTTATGGCTTAATCACATAAGCTCTAAATCAAACCAACAACAATCTATACTATCCTATAAGTGACCTCAGCTCTAAAAAACCCATTGAACACTCAGCCGCCATCCAATTCCAAGAGTGTCAATGTCTTGTTCAATTGACAGCAATAACAACTCAAACACCAATTTTTCAACAGGGAATTAAATGAAGACTCGAATTAGTATAAAATAATCTTGTATTAAATCTGAAATAAAGTTTATTACTATACGAATGAAATAACACTTAAAATTGAAATTACATAAAAACTACTAACAACTTTAAACAAATATTAACACTAAAAAAAGAATTACTCCATAAGCTGGTGTGGGGGTATGTATACCGAAAGCTGAGCTCACCTCACTTCTTAGATCCTTTCTATCATCTTCATCTCAGCCCTTCGATCAAATCTCTTTCCTTGATTTTCATCTCAATCGTTAGATTAATATGTGTGCACCCGGATCAATGATGTGGCATATGGAGTGTGTTAGTTATGTGAGTGTAAACTCTCACACACGTCACATCACCCAATCGTATCCTTAGATTATGCCAGGGAGGAATGGGTTAGGTTTATGATTGATGGTGACAGGATGGTTAAGGATTGTGAGAGGGTTATTAACCCTATGGTTAATTAGTGTGGGGATGAGTGGTTAAGAAACTAGGGTTCATGGGTGTTCTTGAGTTGTTCGTGTGTGAGTGAGTGTGTTTTGATCACATTTGGGGGAAATAAGGTGCACAGTAACTGTAAAAGGGTTTATAAGTTTAACCGGGTTGGTCGGGTTAGGGTTCGGGTTGAATTGGGTTAGGGCTAAGGTTGTGATTGGATGAGAGGTAGATCCATGGGTAGTTTGACCCGGGTATATGACCCGCGCCTTTTATAACTTTGGGGGAATTACATCTCCGGCCCTTGTGTTTGGCAAGCACAATTTCAAGTTATATAACAAGTTTCACCAATTGCAAAAACAGTCCTTGTGGTTACAAAGAGTGGTGCTGGCTTTGTAAGTTGACTGTGGAAGTTGCAGTTGACTGAAGAAGGCTGAGGCATGATCTCTCTGGCTTCGGTTTTGATTTCTTTAGCTTCTTGATCACTCATCCGTTCTCGTGTTCGTTTTTGACTGATTTCTTGTGATATTTGACATATCCATACCTGCACACATAAAACTCAGATACAAGCACATTTTTGCCATTTTTGATCCGTTTTGGGATGAATTGGGCCTTTTTAAGCATAAATAGATATGTGTATTCTACACTTATCAGGCACTGCCAAGATATCTCATGCTGATGGTTCTAATTTCAAAGTCAATTGCCATCGTTTAAAGCACTACTATGGAGGGGATACACCACCATTGGTTATTTCGGACCTCTAGACTTTCCCTAAGGACAACTAAATTCAGGGATCGAGTCGAGCTTGCGACTCGGTGATAAAAAACAAGCCGCTTCGTGGGAGTTCACCCCATGCTTATCCTTTCTATTTTCTATTATCTAATGTGTTGTGTTGAGAGAGGCTTGTACTCTCTCCGTTTTCTCGATGTTTGTTGTTTGTTTGTTGTGATTTTTGTAGGATCGACCCAACAAATTCTTTGAAGCCTCTCGTGTCCGGTTGATTTGTCCCGTTCTACTCGAGCTTCTCATCCTTTGAGTGAAATTAGTTTGGGGAGATCCATATCCTTTCGTCTTATCGATTAACGTTTATCTTCGCATACCTCATAAACGGCTTAGATTTACATAGAGACCCGACTTTAAACATTGAGGACAATGTTTCGTTTTAGTTTGGGGAAGGGAATCTATCGATTTGATGTTGCTTGCTTATTGTTTTGTTCTCACGTACCCGTTTTCCCACAAAAATAGCAAAAAATTTAAATTTTAAAATTTTAAGTTCTTAGTTGTCATACAAAAAAAAAATAAAAAAAATATAAGTGTTAAAACACAAATGTAGGTTTTCCGTTGGTAAGAATAAGAAGTAATTTTTGACCCGATCGTACGTGTAGAGTTCTAGCTTTCTCCCTTAGCAATTAATGATGATAGTTTGTGCTAGTCTCATGTAGACTTTAAATATGCTAGACTTGAATCGTTAGTAAATGAAAACTTGTGCTAATCTCAAGTAGATTTTAAATATGTCGAGTTGGAATTTATATAGGCTAAGTGTTCGCGAGTTTCTTTCTTAGAAATTTTAAATTGCAAAGAACAAGAAATGATAGTGTTATTTATAAGTCATGACATTAAACGTAGAATAGTTGGTTTTCTTTCAAGCTCATAAGTACTAATTGTGGCTTTTTCTCCCATTAGCTTGTTTCACCTATATATAAATGTTTAATAAATAGAGTTGTATGGTTTTTTGGTTAATAATTAGCTAATAGAAGTTTTCTTTAGGTCCTTTGTAATTAGGATGAGTACACATCAGGAATACTTAATTTGGCATATTATATGTATCATATAAAGAAATATTTTGCTTATTCCTTAAAGAGCCTTAGGGTATATGGGATAAGTAGAATTCAATAATAATCCGAGACTGATAAAAGTTTGCTGCATCTTGCCGGCTCACAACCGATGTTACAGCCTTCTAAAAGGTCGAGGAAGTTACCGAAGTCGAAATATGTTTGCTACATCTTGTCGGAGGCGTGGCCGATGTTGTAGCCTTCTAAAGGACTGAGGTATAATAATGTTGCTTAATTTTTGTCTTACTTTGTGCCTTAAAGAGCCTAAGGGTATATGGTGCAAATAAGATTGGTCCATTCATGTCTTAAAGAGCCTTAGGGTATATGACATGAATGGTGCCTTGCTTAAGTAGCCTAATAAAAGCCAAATTTTGGTTGCCTCGATGTGGACTTTAATCTTGATGACATTTGATCTTTTGAAAAGGGCTAGGAGCTAATTATTGCGTTCTTAACCGTTACGCTTTATTTTTGGAATTAATAAGTATCGAAACAAGTCTTAAAGAGCCTTCGGGTATATGACTTAAGTAAAATCTTGAGATACAAAAGTAGGATTTGCGGGAGGAAAAGTAAGTACACAATTAGTATTTATGAGTAGTGTTAGTGTCATGACTTGTAATTAACAATGATCTTGTTTTTAAGCTTAGCATGGGAAAAGTGAAAAATCGGGGATGATGAAGTTATCTTTTAGACACTTAATTGTGCTTTTTGTTCTATGATCCTAAAAGTTACCAATGAGGTAATGAAAACAATACATTATGTCAACACAAATAAGTTGTAGTTTGGGGAAGTTTCGAGGTATTTGGTTATAAGGCATGTGATATAGCGTGAGGACACGCAATCGTTTAGTTTGGGGAATTTTGATAAGTGTAGAATACACATATCTGTTTATACTAAAAATAACCCAATTAAACCCAAAACAGACCAAAAATGGCAAAAAATATATTTGTATTTATGTTTTGTGTGTGCAGGTACGGATATATCTAAAATCACAAGAAAACCATCAAAAACGGGTAAGCACGGACACGAGAATCAAGAGAGTACAAAAAGAAGCCAAAGAATCAAAGCCGAAGCCAGAAAAGTCAAGCCACAATCAAATCATGGTCAACAAAAGTCAACAAGACCCAAAGCATTCCATTTTAACCCTCTAAGTTTCACAAAAGTCCAAAAATAGCCCTTAACCTCTTAATGGGCCTTCTAAACCCTAAATGGGCCTCACCCGGATCCAAAGCCCATTACTTAACCCAAAACCTTAGCCCATTTCCTTTTATAACAACCACAAGGACCAAACTTGCAAATTCCCAAACCCTTTTATAAACGAGAAAAGAAGAAAAGAAAGACAAGGGCCAAATGTGCAAACTCCTCAAAGTTATAACTGTTTTAACTACCAAAAAAAGGCGTGAAACCCATTTACTATTCACCCATCATCCCACTTTCACCCTCAGTCAAAAAACAAAGGGCTTTTGAAAATTAAAGGGTGCGATTGTCTATTCAAGTGGTCTAATATACAATGGCAGGGTTATTAAGGTCAAATCAAAGCATCTCATTAGTTCTCTCAAGACCTAAGACACATCAGCCATGGGAAAGCACAAATAATAGTGGGTTTTTGTGCTAAACTCACTCACAAAGAAAGCACAAGCTGTCACATCAAGGAATGACAGCTTGGCAATCCTTAAGTGCATAATTTGATCAAACGGCCACAATTGATGCTCAAATGATTGAAGAAATGATTGGCCAGGATTAAAAGGATTGGAGAGCAAGGCAAGAGGCTAGAAGGATCCAAGGCAGGCTATAAATAGAGCCTCACTTCACACACACACACACATCGAGACGTAGCTTAATTTAGTTGTAGCTTAAATTTTAATTCCTAGCTTAATGTTGTTTTAATCTTGTAATTTTCCTTCTAAGTATTGTAAGAAAGCTTTTTATTAATGAAATTCAGTTTTTCTTAATCTCTCAAAGTTTCTTTTTATAAGCTCTCTCAAGTAGCCTATTTGTCTCAAATAGCTAATAAGCTCATATTAAGCTCTCAAGAGTCTCTAAGCTCTTGATTCGAGCTTAACCAACCTTAATTTACCTTAACTTTAAAATCAGCAGTTTACCTTTGCTATTGGACTTGTGAATTCTTGGAAGGGAGATCTAAAATGGAAGGATCTCCAAGGACTCTTACCCTAGCTTATTTATAAGCTAGGGAGCTGGTAGATAAGCTCATTTTGAGCACAAACAGCCTTGTTGAGCTAGGCTGATTGTAAGTCTTCTTTTATTTTTATTGTCATTTTAATTCTAGTTGGTTTTAACTCAAATGCTTAATTAGATTAAAATGCTTATTTGCTTAATTAAGTCTGCTTATTATTGCTTGTTTGTGCTTTATCTAGTTCATTAATCATATTAGCCTATCTGTTTTTGCTTATAATAGTCTAGATCATAGATTTATAAATAATTTTTCATAAAACCATAAAAAACCAAAAATATTAGATAGCATAGTATAGATCTTTGATTTCTAGTTAATCAATTGTTAGATCATGTTAGTTAAGATAGTTAAAAGCTATTAATCATCTGGTATCAAAGTTTCATAAACTAGAATTCATTTCATAAGCTTAATTTGATCTTTCACTTCTTAAAGGGGTGTTTGGTTTAAGAGTGTTTAACCTAATAAAGTCAAATTAGGGAATGCAATTCACTTTAGTAAGCTGAGTTTTCATTTAAAATCAGTAGTTTAAGAGTTTTTAGAGGTTAGTTTGCTAAATGTCAAAAGTTATGGCTCATAATCTTTGTTCTAGCACCAGGGGAGATTTTCTCTAAATTTCATTTGTGAAATTTTGATCTAAGCCCTCCAAGGGCTTAATCTTGCTTACATTTAGTTTATCTACTCTAGTTGAGTGTGTTTAAGTGCAGGAATTCCCTTAGGAAACCTGCACTTGAAAATTTGCACTTGAGCAAAAAGCAACAGTACTAACTTTAGGTTAGTACTGTCACTTTTAGTTTAGTCATTGGTTAAGTAAAAGTAGTTTGTAGATTCTTAGATTCAAGTAGAACTAAGTTTAGCTATAGCTTATTAAAGAATAAGTCTTGTTTTTCATTTCCAAACTTATTTTCCTAGTCAAATTTAGCTGTCAAAAGTCTTGTTAAAATCCTCAAAAGCCAAAAACAGTAGGAACTTAAGTAGAGTTTTAATTTGTTAATTTAGCATATAAGTCTAGATTTTATAGCTTATTTAGATGGATTATAAGTAGTTTGATAAATCCTCAAAGTCTTAGAGTCTAGTTTAGCTTTTTATAGTTTTTAGCTTACTTGGAATTTGGTGCTAAGTTACTTATTTCCTGAGTTTGCTTAATTCTAGCTTAAATTCAGTAGCTTAAGAGGACTTTTAGCTTAGATTTCTTAGCATTTTTGGATTAAGCACATTAAAAGCTTCCTAGGACTTTTTTTCCTTTTTAATTTTGAGCTTAATTTGAACTTGTTATAAACTCTTAAGTGAAAATAAGCCCAAAAGCTTACTTACTGAAACAGCTTATTATCAAGTTGATTTGAGCTTATTTACTTAGTTTCAGCTAAAGTCCCATTTGTTAAATTAGCTTATTCTCATGTCCTTTTTAAGTTCCAATTGTTAGTTTTTCATAAAAAGTAAAAAAAAAAGAGCAAAAAGGGGTACCCACCACCCTCGAACCCACGACCTCCCATACACAACACCAACATCTTAACCAGTTTGCTACAATAGCTCATCCATCCATATCTTGCACCACTTAATCTTTATACACACTTTCATTTTTTTTATTAATAAGCCGTAGCTTATTAAGCTTGTTTTAGGGCTTATTCGTTAAGCTTTTTAGATTTTCTTGTTTTTCTTAAGTGCCTGCTAAAGTTTTAGATTTTTCCTGAATTTTTTAGATTTTTCCAGTTATTATTTTATTTTTAATCATTTTTCGAAAGTCAAAATCTTAAAAAATCAATAAAAAAATAGAAAAAAGTTTTATAAAAATACAAAAAAATAGTTTTTAGTTTTATAAAAAATAGTTTTAGGTTTACATCCAGTAAAATCAGTTTCACACTTTTTAGATTTTAAATTTCATTTTTAATCCTTAATTTTTAATTTTAAAAATAGAATTTTAATTTTTAAAATAGTTGAAAATAGTTCTCTGCTTTTATAATGATTTAGACTTTTCTAAGCTTAAAAATCATTTTTCCAAATTTTTAGTACTTAATTTGCTATTTTCTAAGATTTAGTTAGAATAAATTAGTTTTTAATTCATAATAAATTAAAAAAATAAGAAAAAAAATGTTTTTCTTTTTCCTAAAATTTTCTTTTGTCCTATCTTAGGTTTAGAATTTTAGTTTACATTTTTAGGGTTAAAATTAGTTTACTTGCTTAATAGTCGCGTTTTATTTGTTTTCCGTATTTGATTAATTGTCCATTTTTTTAGTAGTTATAGCTTTCCAAATCAAATATATTTGTTTAATTCAAATCAGAATCCGGACTTAAACGAGGTTTCAATTTCACTAGTCATTGGGGATAACGACCCGGGTGATCATACTTACCCGGTTTAATATACGTATTATATATTATATTATATATATATTTTTTTGAGAGTGAATTTTCCTTAGGGAATTTTCTTAATTGCTCTTTGAAGTATAATATTTTATATATGTTTTACGTGTATAAAACTGCCAATCAGTTTTTGGCGCCGTTGCCGGGGACTAGTGTCAAGATTCCTTCGTTTTACGTTTGTTGATTTGGTTTGTAGATCCTTTCACCCTCGAAAGTTTCATTTTTGTTTTATAATTCAAAAATCCAAAAAAATTATAAAATATAAAAAATAAAAAAATATTTTCCTTTTCTTTTTAGTATAAGTAAAAGATAAAAAAAAATTGAAAAATCAAAAATATAAAAAAAAATCTTCCTTTATAATTAAAGAAATAAAAATCACCAATTGGTAAAAATACCAAAATATAACATTCTCAACGGAGGTGTTATCATTTCAATTTCCGGTGAACTTATTGGTTCCCAAATCG
>BQNB010021473.1:12678-64218 GCA_026074375.1 Tanacetum coccineum
TGTAAGGAATCCAATCTTATTGCTTCTGCAAGGCTAGCTTCTTCTTGTAAAATTTGTTCCTTTGACTTCTTTGGAGTTTCTTCACTGAGCATAGGAGCTTTCCCTTCTCTTTGTCCTTTATCTTGAGAAGAAATGGACTCCTTAGTACCAACAGTACTAACTTGTTCACTAACAGTACTAAGTTTAATACTGCCAGTATTAACTCCACTAGCAGTATTAACTTGTTCAGCACCAGCAGTATTAACCTGTTCAGCACCAGCATCAACTTCTTCTTGAAAGTCCAAGCTTGAGACTACCTTCTTCCCTTTAGTCTCTTTTCTTCTCTTGTATCTCCTTCCTTTGTCAATAGACCTTGACTTTAAAGAGCTTGACTTTAAAGAGGCAACCTTGGAGAGAGTTTTGGCTGCTTCAAGAGTGTTTGGACTTATTTCTTCCACTTGTTCCTCCCCTGAAGTATTTACTTTTGTTGTAGGAGGAGTAACTAGTCCTTGTACTGAAGAATCTAGAGGATCATCTTGACTTTTCCTCCCTTGAGCCTCAGGTTCTTCTTCCTCTGAATCTGTCAAAACCAAATTCCTCCTTTTCAAAAATCCTTCCAACTTCTTCACCTTCTTGACTAACTTCACTATGGCATTTCCCATGGTCAGCTTGGTTTGTTTAAGATCCATTTCCAGGCTATCAATTCTTGATATCAACTTAGGAACTTCATGAAGTAGATCATCCACAGGCATTTGACTTGGAGCCTGTTCTTGTGGGGGTGAGAAGTGATGGTGGACAGGAGATTGCTCCTCATAGATGTGCTCATCTGGTGTAGGTTCAGTCTCAGGTATTGGTGGTGGTGGTGTAGGTGTAGGGATAGGTGGTGGTGTTGGTGTAGGGATAGATGGTGGTGTTGGTGTAGGGATAGATGGTGGTGTTGGTGTAGGGATAGATGGTGGTGTTGGTGTAGGGATAGATGGTGGTGTTGGTGTTTGAGGTTGTACTTGAGGTGTTGATGAGGATGGTTGGGATTGAGCCACAACAGCATGTTCTTGTCCTGCATTTGGGTTAGTAGCAACAAGTAACATAGAAGGCAATAAAGGTCTTGGTGCCCCCCGAAAACCCCTTTTCATATTCCCAAAGATCTTTTTGGTCAGGCTCACAGCTAGATAAAGTTGTTTGTTTTCTGTTTGAATAGCAAAAACCCCACTTGATTGTGTTTGTCACAATACTTTAATTAAGCCATTGGACAACCGTATTAAGTACTTAGGTTTTGATGCTAATGAAATTGTAGATGCTGGTAACAGAACTCTTGACTATTTTCGTTATAAAGGAAATTTTTACTTTGCAAAAGAAAAGGAGATAGCAATAAAAATAAAAGTATGAAAGAGAAATCAAACTTTATCTATATATAGCTACTCGGTTGTACGACTATTGCGCCGTAAAAATCTCTAACGGTAACATTTAAACAGTGATAAAAACAGAAAAAGTCAATTTTCCCGCAACCAGCATTAACAATAACCTACCAGTATTAACAATTTACACTACCAGACTTAAGTTTGGTCAAACAGAATTAATTAAGAGTCAACCCGAATTAACTCTTTTTCAACCAGAATTAAGTATGTATGAATAATGGTCAATTGTTAAAAACCTTGGCACTCCTCCTTTTCATCCAAGCTATGCCTGCAAAATTAGTCTAAAACAAAGAAAAACATACTGCAAGAAATTTGTATAGACAGAATTAATAAAAATTAGCTACCCGAATTAACTCTACTTAACTACCAGTATTAACTACCAGAATTAACTCTAATTATCTACCAGTATTAACTACCAGAATTAACTCTAATTAACTACCAGTATTAATATGACAGTATTAATGATAACTTAGCTACTAGAATTAAAACAAACTATACAACACAGCCTCCCCTTAAATGTTGCTATGGGTTGATCATACCAATGCTAACCACCAAGTAATTAAACCGTGGTCCATCAAATGGTTGGTCAACAAGTCAGCTACATTTAATTGATTGCCTCAATCTTCGCGGGATCAACGTGAATGCCTTCACTATCAATCACGTGACCAAGAAATTGTACCTTCGACAGCCAAAACTCACACTTTGAGAACTTGGCGTACAATTCTTCCTTCTTCAATAAATTCAAGATCAACTTAAGATGTCCTTCATGCTCCTTTCTGCTTTTGGAGTAGATCAAAATATCATCGATGAATACAATTACGAATCTATCCAGATATGGTTTGCACACCCTATTCATTAAGTCCATGAAAACAGCCGATGTGTTAGTCAAACCAAACAGCATTACTTGGAACTCGTAGTGACCATAGCGGGTCCTAAATGTTGTCTTTGAATTGTCTTCCTCACGAACTCTGAGTTGATGGTAACCAGATCTTAGGTCGATCTTAGAGTAGACACTTGACCCTTGTAATTGATCAAACAAATCATCGATCCTCGGAAGTGGGTATCGGTTCTTCACAGTAAGCTTGTTCAATTCACGATAGTCGATACACATCTGAAAAGAACCATCTTTCTTCTTGACAAACAAAACCGGTGCTCCCCAGGGTGAGGAACTGGGTCTTATAAATCCTTTATCAGAAAGTTCTTGCAACTGGGTGGATAACTCTTGCATTTTGGCTGGTGCTAATCGATACGGTGCTCGTGCTACAGGTGCAGCACCAGGGACTAAGTCGATTTGAAATTCAACTTGTCGAGCAGGCGGTAATCCAGGCAGATCTTCTGGAAAGACTTCTGGAAATTCCCGTACGATCGGTACGTCCTCAAGTCGCCTCTCCTCCGACTTATCCTCAGCTTTCTTGGACGTAACTTGTGCCAGATAAACTTGACATCCTTTCTCAATATACTTTTGGGTCTTCGTGCACGATATGATATTCAACTTACTTCCGCTGTCGCAATTATCACCTCGGATTATCAACACCTCATTTCCATAAGGAATACGAACAACCTTCTCGTCACAAACGATCAACGCGTGGTACTTCGCCAACCAATCCATACCAATGATGACGTCAAAACTACCAAGCTCTACGGGCATTAGATCTATGTCGAACGGATGACCTAATAATCCTAACGTGCAACCTCTAAGAACAATATTTGTTTCTGAAATTCTTCCATCGGCAAGTTCTACGGCATAACTAGTGTCTAAAGTGGTTGGTGTAACATCAAGCAAAGCACTAAAGGTAGTACGACACAAAACTTCTATCGGCGCCCGAATCGAATAACATGGAAGCATAACAGTTATTGAGAATTATACGTACCCGTACAATGTTTGGAATCAGGTTTGTTCCACCTTTACCAATGGCGTAAGTCTTTGTTTGTATCCTTATTACCTCCAGTCTGGTTTCAGTCTTGTTTCCAACTCTGTTTCTTGTCTGGTTTCCACGGTTCTGATTCCTCAACTTAGGGCAATCCTTCCTAAAATGTCCTGGTCTTCCACACTCGTAACAAACAATACCTTGCTGATTTCCAACTGGAGCTCTCTGAGTGTTTGGGGTAATAGTCGCCGTACAATCCCTAGTCAGGTGTCCAACCTTCTTACAGTTATTGCACTTCACTATACATGGCCCTACATGGTGGTATTTGCACTTGTTGCAAAGTAGGTGAGGTCTAGTATACCTTCTCCTCTCATTGTTCCCAGTCGTGTAAGCTCTAACCACATTCTGCCCACTAATATTTTGCCTCTTAAATGGCAGTTATTGTCCATGGTTATCCCTCGAGTTACTTTCCATCCTCCTCTTACTCTCAGCACTCCTTGCTGCATAACCCTAAAGCTTCTTATCCATCAATTGGTTAGCAATGCGTACGTCATCTTGAAATCTAGCTGGGTTTACATCAATCACATTTCCTTGAATGTTTTCCGGTAGCCCTCCAATAAACCTCTCCACTCTGTCCTCTTTGTTAGGGACCATTCTAGTACACAACAAAATCAACTCCTGAAACATTTAAGTGTAGACAGTCAAGTCGTTACCTTTCATGGTCAGATTTCACAATTCAGTTTCCATTTTCTGAATCTCTTTCCTTGGACAATACACCTCAGTCATCAACTTCATAAGTTCTGCCCAACTCATGGCATAGGCGGCCTCATTCCTAATCGTTCTCTTGTGGGAGTTCCACCAAGTCAATGCACTGTTCAGAAGCGTGCACGAAGCATACTTCACTTGGTACTTCTCTGGACAGTTGCTAATGTGGAAAACTGTTTCCATCTTCTCGAACCAACGAGTCAATCCGACAACTCCTTCCGTTCCATTAAAGTTAAGTGGCTGGCACTTCAGGAAGTCTTGATATGTGCACTCTCTAGCAGGCATAAATCCTCTGAAGTTATAGCCATATTCTCCTCCGTTCCCATTACCATTTCCATTTCCTCCATTTCCATTTCCTCCATCTCCGTTTCCTCCATTTCCATTTCCTCTATCTCCATTTCCTCCATTTCCATTTCCTCCTACTTCTTCTTGTTCGACCTCATCTCCCATAAGGGGTCTAAGGTTTCTGACAGCGTCGCGCACTCTCAATGCTTCTGCCATCCGTCGATCGCTTTGCTCGTTGACTGCTTCTCGTGTCCTTGACGCTCCAGATCGTGTGTTAGGCATCTTCCTACAACATATCAACGTAACACTCGGTGAGATTCCTAGGTGATGCGAGATCACTAACGGGGTTAAATAAAATTTGCGATTACTTCACATAGAAAATACATGATCAAAAATATATTCATGGAAACCCCATAACGCATGATGCAAAAAGCATAAGTAAATCAAATTACGGCATCATATCATAGATAAAGTGGGAAATAAATCGTACAGACTTAAAACTGATATATAACAAGTTAAGTCTGGTAGTAATAGTTTAGTTCCCCGGTTAAGTATTTAGTTAATACTGGGCAGTACTAGTTAATCGGGCATTACAAAGTTAGTACTGGTAGAATAGCAGTACTAGAGTTAGTACTGGTCATAGTTAGTTCTGTTCATAGTTAAGTCTGTTTATGTAACAGAATAGTAATAGTTATCTTAGAGATATCTTAGGAGATATCTTAGGAAAGGATATGTATTATCCTTTCACACGGTTGTAAAGCCCATTAGGGTTTCCTTGGTGTATAAGAGGAACCCTAAGGCACAATGTTATGTACGTGATTGAAAATATCAATAGAAGCATAGAGCTTATTAGCAATTTAGTATTACTGTTTCTTCTTAAATCTTGTGTTAAGATTCCGCATTAACACTTGATATTCATAGTCAGTGTCTCTCACATAGTTGATTTGGATTTATTCAAGTTAGCTATCGTCTTACAAAAGGCTAATCAGATCCTATACCAAGGACCTACAAAGTGGTTATCAGGAGCTGGTACTCGTGATATCTAGATCTTAAGGTTTTAATATAGTTTTCCTGTTAATGACGAAATTTGATAAAACTAGGTTTTTCATCAACCCTAATTTGATAAAAGCAGATACTACTGTTTGGTTTGTGTGTTTGTACTGCTAGTATTAAATGAGTTTGTACTGCTAGCTTTATGCGATAACGAATAACACACAGCTTGGTTCTCGGATGGGACAAAGATTTAATTAAATTGAAAAAGGCTGTTTTTGGATTTATTGAAGATGTGATTACGAAGACGATTGATTATCACTTATTTGATGTTGTAGTTGAGTTTCACAGGTGCGTGTTCTTATCATATCTTAAAGTGGGTGTTACACTTTAAAGATAACTTGTTCGTTTTATATGGTGTTGACGAAGACTTGAAGAATCTAGCAATGTGTGATTTTTCTTATGATGCTCTATGCGCACATTGGCTATCACTTAAAGGAGTTACGTTGTAGTGCTCAGTGTCTCATCTAGTTGAGGATTCTTTCAAGAGGTTGCGGTCTACTTATACTTTTGTGCTTTGCAGTATGAGTTCGACGTCACATGGATAAACAAGACATAAGACACAAGTTTGGTAAATTCTACTTCTTCAATCAGTTCGTTATACTCGTTTTCTTATCAGTCAATCACTACAAAAAGCCTACCAGAATTGAAGATGTCATGCACAATTTTCAGGGAAGGTCCAAATACTAACTGCTAGTCATTATTAAACTGCTAAGTTTAAAATTTCTACTGCTTTGAGGTTTCATAATTTATGTTAGAACTTCGTGGGGGGGTAATTTGAGTCAGTTGAAAGCTGGATTAAAATTTTTTGATATTGATTTGAAGTTGTAAAGATCGAAGTTGCTTAAAGTGTTCCCTATAGGATGAAGACAAAAAGGGGGAAGATATTATATGATATCAACTTATAGATCATTGGTGGCATGGAATGAGATTGATAACTTAAGGGGAAGATCTTAAGTTAAGGGAAAGAGTTTATAAATGAAGAATTGTTTCATTCAGGAGATCCAGTACATCTCAACTACAGGGAAGTTCGAGTAAGAATTTTGTTTGTTTTGACATCATCAAATTAGGGGAAAGATTAGTTGGGTATTTACAGATTTGATGAACAAAAGAAACAAAAGAATGAAACAAGAAGGGCTAATTCAACATTAGGGATCTAGAAGACTTGAAGTCAAACATATTATCTTCTCATTCATGCAGTCAAAACTAACGATTAATGCTGATTGGAAGATTAATTACCAACTTGAAGATTAATGCTGATTTAGTTTCTTAATTATTAGTCAACATAGTAAATACATTTGACTAAGTATTTAATACAATTGTTGACTGGAATTAGTTTTCTTTGTAAGTCTTGATCTCTCCCTATATAAAGAGATCATAGACATAGGTTTAGTACATCCATAGAAACATTGACTGATGAGAGTCAAATAGTAAAGGGGTGTGTGTGTACACCATAGTTAGTAGTTAGTTAGTAATAGGCATATTATAGATGTCTATGTAGTAGTTAGTAGCCTCGAGTTATAGTTGGGGTAATAGGGAAACGTATGAATGAAAAACCTTGTTAAACATCATTGTTCTTATTGTTATTCCGCTGCGTATATTATTAATCTTTGATGTTTCTATTATCCTAGATGAGTCTTAATAACGATCTACGGGGTTATAATGAACTCCACAATTGGTATTGATGTAAGATTGTACAAAGGGCAACCTTGGTATAGATGTAGGCTTCATAGATCAGTGATATCCAGTAACATTGATCACGCAGCGGAATAACAAATAAGAACAACAATGTTATGAACAAGGTTTTATTCATAAACTAACTAATACATATAGATGTTGATCATTCATCTATTACTATGCTAACTAATATACACACACGTGTGTTCTTCTATTAGACTCTCATTGGAGAGTTCTAACTATGCTGGATGATCAATACTAGACGCCTACCCCTCTTTATATACTAGAGGGGTTATGGTTTACAAGAATGCCAAAAGTTCAATATAGACCCAACATTTGTCATAGACCCAATGAACCAATCATAGCCACTCATTTTTTCATCAAAAATAAAAAAACCCACTTTCCACCTCTTTTTTAAAAATTAAATATCTCACACACCGTTAATCGTTACGCAAAACAAAACATACCATCGCGACAAGAATTAAATTATCTTTCTATAGAGGGGCGACACTATATACTTTCGACGAACTTTTTTTATGATTTTATGAAGTCATATACGATTTTATGAAATCATATATGATTTATGAAATCATATATGATTCGTTGTACGAATCATATATGATTCGTCATACGAATCATATATGATTTTCGTAATTCGTGACTGAAACAAAATTGAAAAAAGTTTGTCGGAATCACAAATCATATATGATTTTATGAAATCATATATGATTTTATGAAATCATATATGATTTTATGAAATCATATATGATTTTATGAAATCATAATGAGTCCATTATATGAATCATATAAGATTACGTTAAACGATCATATATGATTTTCGCAATTCGTGACTGAAAAAAAAATCGAAAAAAGTTCCTCGAAAGTATATCGTTTCACCTCGACTACTGAAAGATAAAAAAATACTCTTCCGCGATGGTGTATTTTTTGTCGTGTGACAATTTACCGTTTGTAAGATATTTTTATTTTTAATAAAAAGGTGGAAAATAAGTTTTTTTATTTAATGATGAAAAATGAGTGACCAGAATTGGTTCATTGGGTCTATGACATATGTTGGGTCTACATTGATCTTAACTCCAACAAGAAAAGATAAGATCAAAATAAAATTAGGAAACTATAAATCAGCATTAAATACTGTTTGACTAATCTTCAATAAGCATTAATGTTATTCCAGCTTTGTCTTGTAGATCCTCCATCTTTAATATATTTTGTCATAATCAACTCAAAATATAATTCCCAACAATTGTTGGGAAATAAATTGTAACAGACTTAATTATGATAGTATAACAGTTAAGTTTGGTAGTAATAGTTAGTTCTATTAGTATTGAGTTAATACTGGCAGTACTAAGTTAAGTCTGGCAGTACTAAGTTAGTACTGGTAGGGTAAATACAGTACAGAGTTAGTACTGGTCATAGTTAATTCTGTTCATAGTTAAGTCTGTTTATGTAACATAATAGTAATAGTTATCTTAGAGATATCTTAGGAGATATCTTAGGAAAGGATATGTATTATCCTTTCACACGGTTGTAAAGCCCATTAGGGTTTCCTTGGTGTATAAGAGGAACCCTAAGGCACAATGTTAACAACGTGATTGAAAATATCAATAGAAGCATAGAGCTTAATAGCAATTTAGAATTATTGTTTCTTCTTTATTCTTGTGTTAAGATTCCGCATTAACACTTGATATTCATAGTCAGTGTCTCTCATATAGTTGATTTGGATTTATCCAAGTTATCTATTGTCTTACAAAGGCTAGTCAGATCCTATACCAAGGACCAACAAGTGGTATCAGAGCCTGGTGGCTCGTGATATCTAGGATATACAAGGTTTATGAATCGATTTAGGGAGACGTATGTTCATGTGCTTATTCATCATACAAGTTCAAGATTGATGATGTTAGTACGTGTTTATGCTGCCAATACTTCATTGCTACTGCCTGATTTTATTAAATGCTACTGCTTCGGGTATTAGTACTGCTAGGTTTAAAAGCAGATACTATTGTTTGGTTTGTATGTTGACGAAGACTTGACGAATCGCAAAGTGTGGGAATTTATAAACTTAGGGTGCTTAATGCTCACATTTGCTATCACTTGAAGGAGTTACGTTATTGTGCTCAGTGTCTCATTATAGAGAATGAGGATTTTGTCAAAGAGATTGCGGTCTGCTTATACATTAGGAGTATGAGTTCAACGTCGTGGATAGTACAAGATATAAGGCACAAGCTTGAAAGATTCAACTTCTTCATCAAATTCGTTATACTCTATTTTCTTCATCAGTGATCACTACATAGAGCCTACTGAGTTCGAGATTCAAGAGATGGTTAGCATACTTTCAGGGGAAGCTTATTGATTAAATGTTTAACCATCTGCAGGTTGCATATCTACTGAAGACCCCTACTTGATTATAACAAAAAGGGGAAGAAGTTTCATTCGTATATTAACTTCAGGGGATTCATGCTTATTGGGTTTTGTCATTATCAACTAGGGGAAGATTGTTGGGAATTATATTTTCAGTTGATAAGACAAAACACGAATGAAACAAGATGGAAACATGAAGGACCAAAGTTGTAGTCAAAGAATACTACAAAAGATAAGAATTGAAAGATTTGGTCAAAGATAATGATTGAATAATTGGTCAAAGATAATGATTTGGTCAAAGATAATAATTTGGTCAAAGAATACTAATTGATTGGTCAAAGATAATAATTTGGTCAAAGAATACTAATTGATTTTATCATTATTATCATTATTAGTTTCCATGTAAACCTTGACTCCTTATACTATAAAAGGAGGTTTAAGGTATGTAGTTTATGCATCCATCATAGTTAGATCTCTCCCAATGAGAGTCTAATAGTTAGTTTATGTAATAGTTATTAGTTAGTTTATAGACGTGTTATAGTCGTCTATATGTATTAGTAGCCTCAAGGATCATAGGATCCATGTTACAGTTAGGTAACATATTAATAAGATTAAGTCATGAACGTTTGGTTAAAACCTTGTTTAACAACATTACTGTTCTTTATGATTTCCGCTGTGCTTATTAATGTTGTTTGTAAAACATATCCTAGATGGGCTAAACGATTCTCAACAAGTGGTATCAGAGCCTTTAGAGGGACTCTGAGAAAGAAGAATCACAAAGAACCACAGACAAACACCCTCCAAATCTTTACAAAATGTCTCAACCTGCTAATGATGATTTCTCACAACATCTCAGTGATGAAGAATCAAACCATGAAGATGCATCAGATACTGGTGCTGCACCTAAACAACAACAACAGGTGATTCCTCAAACAACTGCTATCTCAAATATCAAACTCCCAATTCTGAAGAAGGAGGAGTATGATATATGGGCTATGGAGATGGAGCATTACCTTGAGTACATTGATAATGAAGTATGGAAGGTAATTCAGAATGGAAACTCCAAGAAGAGAATTTCAACTGGTAAGGATGGTATTGTTCGAGTACTTTCACCAGTAACTGCTGCAGAGATTCAAGCTGTTGAAAAGGAAAGGAAGGCTAAGAATATTTTGCTGATGGCCATTCCCAAAGAACATATGAGAAGATTTCATGGAATGGATGATGCAAAAGAGATATGGGAAGCTATCAGAACTAGGTTTGGTGGTAATGCTAATTCAAAGAAAATGCAGAAGGCTGTTTTCAAACAACAGTTTGAAGCATTTAAAATATCCAATTCAGAAGGGCTTGAAAAGGGATATGACAGATTTCAACAGTTGCTTTCTCAATTGGAAGCTCATGGTGCTGAAGTATCAACAGAGGATGCAAATCATAAGTTTCTTAGATCTTTGCCTTCAGCATGGTCCAATCTGGCAATGACAATTTATCTATTGATGATTTGTACAATAACCTTAGAGTTTTTGAGCAAGAAATTCAAGGTGTTTCAAAAACATCTTCAAGTGCTCAAAATGTTGCTTTTGTTTCACAAAGCAAAAGTAGCACTAATAAGGTTAAGTCTGGTTTTACTGGTGCCTACAGTACTTGCACTCCTTCTACTTCTTCAACAAATGTTCCTGAAAAAGAAGTTCTTGCTGGTTTTGCTGATGAAGTAATCTATTCTCTCTTTGCCAAACAATCAGAGGACTGGGACTTACTTCATGAAGATCTGGAACAAATTGATGATGTTGACATTGAAGAGATGGACATAAATTGGCAAATAGCAATGATTGCTATACGAATGAAGAAGTTCTATAAGAAAACAGGAAGGAGAGTTCGAGTGGATGGAAAAACACCTGTTGGCTTTGACAAAAAGAAGCTTGAATGTTTCAATTGTCACAACACTGGTCACTTTGCTAGGGAATGTACAGCAAAGGGGACACATGATGGAAAGAAGAAGAGAGACTCATTGTATCAACATCAAGAAGCTGGGAAGCAAGAGAAAAATCAGATGGGTTTGCTGACAATGGATGATGGGATTGTCAATTGGGGAGAACATACTGAAGCTGAAGAAACAAATCATGCACTTATGGCTATCAGCTCAAGCAATGAGGTAACTTTGTGTTCTAAAACTTGCATTGATTCATACAATTCTCTTAAAACACTATGTGATGAACAAATGAATCAGTTAGGTGATCAAGAAGCACAAATACTTGCCTATAGTCAAGCTGTTAAGAAACTAGAAGCTCAACTTGTTACTTTTCAAAAACAGCAATTTTCTCTAAATGAAAAGCTTACTTTTCAGGCTAATGAAATATATGAAAAAGATGAAAAGCTTAAAAGATATAGGAGAATAGGAATGAAAGCTGTCAAAGAAAAGGAACAATTGCAGAAAACATTAGATTCATGGAAAGATTCTTCCAAGAATCTTTGGAGATTAATTGATTCTGGCATGAGTTCAAACAGTAAAGTTGGCTTAGGATTTGAAATAAAATCAAACAATGAGGTTCTAAGTTATGAGGAAGAAATGAACTTTTCTGTTTTTAAATGTTCAAAAGAGGATTCAATAGGAAAACCTTCGTACAGTAGATTTACAAAGACCAATGATTTTAAAGGTGTTCCACATCCCCTAAGTGGAGATTATTCTCCTAAACCACAAGAGGAAATTGATGATTCTATGTATGTTTATGGTAAAAAGGGTCCTCAAAAACCTGAAATTAGTGTGTCAGATGAAAATTCTTCTGAGCATTCTACCTGTCAATCAAATGACAGTGAAGGATCTTGTGGAAACACCTCTGAGCACTCTTTTGAGACTGAATCAGAAAGTTTAGATGAACCAAATGAGATGTCTAAGTCAAGGTTGGAAGTAACTAATGAAAAAGATGTGTCTGCTCCAAAATCAAAAGAAGTTGAACCTAGTTGTGTCTCACACATAAAAACTCCTAGGCAACCACTCAAAGATAATGAAACACATAAAGTTAATAGGAAGAATTGGAATGATATGATGGAAAGAGAACTAGGGGAAGGTTACTCTTTTACAAAGAAGAAATGTTTTGTTTGTGGTAGCTATAGTACACGTTGATCAAAGATTGTGACTATTATGAAAAGAAAATGGCAAGGGAAGCTGAGGTTAAGAGGGTTTTTAATACTGGTAATGGGGTGGCAAAACCAGTATGGACTAATGCAAACAGGGTTAATCATGCAAATAAATTTGTTCCTAGATCAGTACAACTTAATGCTGGTAGGCCAAAGTTTAATTCTGTTAGGCCTAATATTAATACTGGTTGGACAAATATTAATTCTGGTAGGCCTAAAGTTAATACTGTTAGTTCTAAAGTTAATACTGTTAGAACTAGACAACCAATACCTCACAAGACCTCAAACAGTTTGAGTCCCAAAAGACCACAGATGAATCAAATTAATCAAAGAAGGGATTTTTCAAAATCATATTCATCTGTAAGAAGACCCTTTGCAAAATCTACAAAGCAACAAATGGCTCATTCTAATGCTGTAATGGAGTTGGGGATCTGCTGTTAAGACCTCAGCAAGTTATAATTGGAGGAACTCTAAACCAAACTTCAATTAATAACATGACCTACTTTTATTAGAACTGTGAATGCTAATGGTCCACAAGGCAGACCCAAGCCTGCGAAGGCCTGGGTCCCTAAGAGAAACTAATTTCTCTTTTTCATGTGCAGGAACATCCACTGAAGAACATGGTAGATAGAGGTATATTTGATAGTGGATGCTCAGGGCACATGACAGGTAACAAGGATCAACTGGAGGATTTTGAAGAATTCAATGGGGGATCTGTTACCTTTGGAGGTAGCAAAGGCTACATATCTGGTAAAGGAAGAATAAGAGTAGGTAACTTAGATTTTGATAGTGTGTCTTTTGTAAAAGAATTAGGGCATTTTAACCTTTTCTCAATATCACAAATTTGTGATAAGCAGCACAAGGTTCTTTTTACTGAAACTGAATGTCTTGTTGTGTCTTCTGACTTTAAAATGCCTGATGAAAATCAGATACTTTTAAAGGTCCCTAGACACCACAATATGTACAGTTTTGACATGAAGACACCTACTCCTGCAAAAGGTTTTGCCTGTTTGATTGCTAAAGCCACATCTGATGAATCTAAATTATGGCATAGGAGGTTAGGTCATATCAATTTTAAAAATCTTAACAAACTTGTGAAGGGAAACCTTGTCAGAGGTCTACCTTCCAAGGTTTTCAAAAATGACCACACATGTGTTGCCTGCCATAAAGGCAAACAACACAGGGCCTCCTGCAAGGCCAAGTTAGAAAGATTAATCACTGAGCCATTACACACCTTGCATATGGATCTTTTTGGTCCTACTTCTGTAAAAAGCATTAATCATGCAAGTTATTGCCTTGTAATTACTGATGATTGTACCAGATTTAGTTGGGTATTCTTTTTGGCCTCTAAGGATGAAACTAGTGGCATTCTTCAGACCTTTATTAGGCAGATTGAAAACCAGCTTAGTCATAGGGTTAAAATCATTAGATCAGATAATGGCACTGAATTTAAGAATAGAGATATGCTTGAATTTTGTGGAAACAAGGGAATAAAACAAGAGTATAGCAATGCCAGAACTCCACAACAGAATGGAGTTGCTGAAAGAATGAACAGGACCCTAATTGAGGCTGCTAGAACTATGCTAGCAGATTCACTCTTACCAACCACTTTTTGGGCAGAAGCAGTTAGTACTGCTTGCTATATTTTTAATAGGGTAAGAGTGACTAAACCTCAAAACAAAACTCCATATGAGCTTTTGTTTGGCCACAAACCAATTATTAGCTACATAAGACCTTTTGGGTGTCATGTTACCATTTTAGATACTCTTAGTGTGCTTGGCAAGTTTGATGGAAAATCTGATGAAGGATTCTTAGTTGGTTACTCACTAAATAGCAAAGCCTATAGGGTTTATAATTTAGTAACCAAAAGAGTAGAAGTAAATCTGCATGTTAATTTTCTTGAAGATAAACCTAATGTCAAAGGAGTAGGGTATAGATGGATGTTTGATATTGACTATCTTACTGATTCTATGAATTATATACCTGTATCTTTGGAGAATCAAGCTAACCCACATGCAGGTACTTCAGAGGTAACTAACAATGCAGGTACTTCACAAACACCAAATTCAAATGCTTCTGAGGAAAAAGATGAGGATGTAGAGCTTATTGTTGTGCCTTCACCTGTAAGATTACTGAAGAAGAAGTTGAATCAAGGACATCTTCCACAAATTCAAAGAAAGAGGAGATCTTGACAGAACCTCAACAAGGGAAGAAGGTTTCCTCTACTAACACTTTAGAAGATAATCCTAAGATTCAAGCTTTTAGAAGAGAGTTGGAAGAAATTGCCCTAAAGCATTTAGGGACAGTACCTGAGAACAACTCTACCAGTACTCCTTTAGTTAATACTGGTAGTCAAACTGTTAATACTGGTAGGCTAGATCCTGATGATTCACCTATGCCAGAGCTCGAAATCTTTCATAAGTCTGAGACAAGAATTTTTGATGAGGCATCTTATGATGAGGAGGGTGTGATAACAGACTTCAATAGTTTACAAACAAAAATTGAAGTCAGTCCTACTCCTACACTTAGGATTCATAATATTCACCCGGAAAGTCAAACACTTGGTGATCCTCAGTCAGCTGTGCAAACTAGAAGCAAAGTGCAGCAAAAATCAGGAGCTCATGCTCTTCTCAGTTATATTCAAAAGCAGCAAAGAAACAATCACAAAGATCAACAACATTGTTTATTTGCCGGTTTTCTATCTCAAGAGGAACCTAAAAAGATTGCTGAAGCTTTACAAGATGACAGTTGGGTCCAAGCCATGCAAGAAGAATTGTTACAGTTCAAGCTACAACAAGTATGGGTTCTTGTAGATCTACCTCATGGAATAAAGGTGATTGGTACCAAGTGGGTCTACAGAAATAAAAGAGATGAAAGAGGCGTGGTTATGAGGAATAAGGCAAGATTGGTGGCCTAAGGGTACACATGGGAAGAAGGTATTGACTATGATGAGGTTTTTGCTCCTGTGGCAAGAATAGAAGTTATCAGGTTATTTTTAGCCTTTGCCTCATTTATGGGGTTCATAGTATACCAAATGGATGTCAAAAGTGTCTTTCTATATGGCACTATCGATGAAGAGGTTTATGTCTCACAACCTCCTAGTTTTGTTGATCCAGATCATCCTACGAAGGTTTATAAGGTGGTAAAAGCTTTGTATGGACTGCATCAAGCTCCTAGAGCTTGGTATGCTACTTTATTAACATTCCTAGAAAAGCATGGATACAAGAGGGGCACAATTGACAAGACTTTATTTATTAAAAGGGACAAGAAGGATATCATGCTGGTTCAAGTATATGTTAATGACATCATTTTTAGATCTACCAAAAAGTCTTGGTGTGATGAGTTTGAAGCCTTGATGAAAAGCAAATTTTAGATGAGTTCTATGGGTGAACTCACATTTTTCTTAGGATTACAAGTCAAACAGAATAAGGCAGGGATCTTCATATCTCAGGACAAGTATGTAGCTAAGATACTCAAGAAATTTGATCTTGTAAATGTGAAAACTGCAATAACACCCATGGAGACTAAGGTGGCTTTGACAAAGGATGAGGAAGCTGTTGATGTGGATGTACACTTATACAGATCCATGATAGGTTCCCTCATGTATTTAACTGCATCTAGACCTGATATAATTTATGCAGTATGTGTTTGTTCTCGTTTTCAGGTCACTCCCAAGACTTCACATCTCAATACTGTGAAGAGAATCTTTAAGTACCTTAAGGGCAAACCCAATTTGGGCTTATGGTATCCTAGAGAATCACCTTTTGACTGTTTGTGCTTGTTCTCGTTTTTAGGTCAATCCAAAGGTGTCACATCTCATTGCTGTGAAGAGGATCTTCAAATACCTTAAGGGCAAACCCAATTTGGGCTTATGGTATCCAAGAGAGTCACCTTTTGCCTTGGAGGCTTTTTCAGATAGTGACTATGCTGGAGCTAATCTAGACAGGAAATCCACAACTGGTGGATGTCAATTTCTTGGAAGGAGGCTGATTTCATGGCAGTGCAAGAAGCAAACCAATGTAGCTACCTCAACTACTGAAGCTGAATACGTTGCTGCTGCAAACTGCTGATTGGACAGATATTTGTGGATTCATAATAAATTGTTAGACTTGGTTATCATTTCATGTTTTACCAAATCCACATTGATAATGAAAGCACAATTTGTAAATGAAAAGTCCAGTGTGTTTACTCAAAGACAAAGCACATTAGAGATAAGGTCATGCATTTATCAGAGATGATATGAGAAGAAGCTCATTCAGTGCAAAAGATTTACATAGATAATAATGTAGCTGACCTGTTGACTAAAGCGTTTGATGGACCAAGGTTCAACTTTTTGGTGGTCAACATTGGTATGGTAAATCCCTAGCTACATTTGAGGGGAGGAGTTTGTATAGTTTGTTTTGTTTGTTAGACAACTTAGTTCTGTTAGTTAGCATAATTAGTTTTGGTAGAATAATTAATTCTTGTAGTGTATAGTAGTGTGTTTTGTGTTTGCATTAACTCTTTCAGGCCAAGCATGAATTGAACGATGGATTGGAGCATGGATTTAAAGACAGTCGTGAGGTTAAAAGCTTAATTCTGGTATTGTTATAATTAATTCTGGTAGCTTGGTTGACCAGATTTAAGTCTGGTAGACCAATATTAAGTCTGGTATCTAGCCGTTGGGTACTGGTTGACCAAAGTCTTTGACTTTTCTTTAAATATAACCGTTAGACAAAAATTGCGGCTATATTTCAGTGATTAATGATTTTTATTGGACACTTAATGGTTTATCTCAATAAAAATAGCTTTCTTCGTTAAACAGAAACTACTTTTAAGGAGGTTCAATCAAAATTCGTTACTTCTCACCTATAAAAAGTCAATTAACTTTTACACCAGTCTTAATTCACCTAAACAAGTCAAACCAAATTGCAAAAACTCAAAGCAATACAACCTCTACACCTGTATTTTTAAACAATGGCACCAATGGCGTTCGTACCTAAGCATAATCAGGTGGGATTTCTTAAGAAACCTGAAGGAAGTGCAGGTTTTGAGCAGATAGTTGATTTTCTTAAAGGCACTCACATCAGGTATGCCTTGGAACATAATCCTACTATCTATGTTTCAGTAATCAAACAGTTTTGGCAGACTTGTCTATTGTAAATAAACAATTGATAATGGGGAACAAGAATTAAAAGCCACAATTGATACCTATGAATACATAATTTCTGAATCATCTGTTAGAAATAAACTTAAACTCGCGGATGAAAATATAATCACTGAGTTCACTAATGCTGAAATTTTTGAAGGGATGGCTAATTTGGGGTATCCAATAGCTAATACTTTTACATTTTGGAAAAAGCATTTTACCCCTAATTGGAAATTTATGGTCCACCACATTTTACATTGTATAAGTTCTAAAAGTGAGGGATGGGATCAGTTTGGTAGCAAACTTGCTACTGCGCTAATCTGTCTATCTACTAGAAGAATTTTTCTAAAATGATTTTTGGTAGAATGTGTGGCCAATGTAATGTAGAGAAGTTTCTAATGTATCCCAGATTTTTATCAATGGTTTTGGAAGCTAAACCTGTTAACACAAATCTTTATTTAGCTTATTAATTGACTAAAAATGTTTTTGGGAACATGAATAGAGGGTTTGCTGGGGTGTATAGACCATTGTTAGCTAACATGATTGCAGGACATGATGAAAACCAAGGTGAACCACAAGAAGAGCCTGTTGAATCACAACCCCCACCAAATGCATCAGTACCCTCTACCTCTCAACCTACGACTAAACGTCACCCTGATCAAGAATTAGATACTGGGACTGAACTTCATGGCTCATCCTCTGATTTTGTTCACACTACTCCAACCTAAGTTGAGACATCTTCACCTGAACTTAAATCCATATCACCTGAACATATGGAGCACACTTATGGACACCAAACTTCACTTGTACAACAACAGTCTACTGTACCAAACCAACATCCAACCTCCTAAGTCCTCACCCTTCAAGTCCTACTTCACTTTTAAATTTTGTGAAGGCTACAAGAATCAATGTAGCTGATTTGCTACACCTAGTACCTCAATTAGTTACTAGGATTGATAATTTGGAGAAAGAACTGAAGGAGAACAAACAGACCACAACTGCAGTTATAGTAAAATTGGTAAAGAAGGTCAAAAAGTTGGAAACAAAAGGTTAAGTTATGGGTAATCTACCAAACAGAAGATGGTTCTAGTGATCAGAGAAGTGAAGATGCTGCTAATTTCTCCCAACAGGGGAGGAAGTTAGGGGAAGAAGATGTATTCGAAACTCCTAAGGGCAAAGATTTAGGGGAGGCAGACCTTAGTCCAAATGGTTTGCAGGCTGCTGAGACCTTAGTACAGGTGGCTTCTTAAAAGACTAAGACTTATACTAGGAAAGTTAAGTCTGGTCTCAAGAAGAAATTGGATGTTAAAGTTAGTTCTAGTGATAGAGAGTCTGCTTTTGAAAAGTTTAAGTCTGCTAGTGAGGAGATTAAGCCTGGTTTCACAAATATTACATCTGGTGAAGTCAGAGTCAGCCAAAGAAAAGGAAAGGAAGTACTTGAAGAACAACCTCAGCCTAAAAGATCAAAGAAACATATTAGAGAAGAGGAAGCCAGCTTAGCAGAGATTGCAAGAATCCAAGCTCAAGAGGCAGCTGAACTTCAAAGATTAGATGAATTGGCTGATAAAAGATTGAATGATGAGCTTGAGATGACTGAACAACAAACAAAAAGAGCTACTGAAGTTCAACAACAAGCTCAAAATTATACAAAAGAATATTGGCATTTAATCAGAGCGAGGATGGAAGCGAGCACAAAATTGAGAAAAAGTGTTTTTGGTACTGATATTAAGGTTGAGGATTATGCCAAGAAAATGGTTGAGTTAGTTGAGAAAAGAAGAAGGGAGATTAGAGAACAAAAGCTGAAAGCCAAAGAAGAATAAGCATATGACCCAAGACTGAACAGAGAAAACTACATCGATGAACTATGTCAGATATGTCAAGGTCATGGTTGGACATTCCTCAAACTTACGAAGTTGTCTTTTGAGGAAATTTCAACGGTACTATTGAGAGAAATATCAGAAAGCATAGAAAATTTTATTACTATGGATTCTAAAAAGGATTAAAGAAAGTTTGAAAAGGTCTGGTGAACTCTTTTAAGTGCTGAGAAAAGAAACAAAGGTATTGGATGTTGAGATATTCCTATACCTGAAATCTGCCTAGTTTATAATGATGGTAGAGATTGAGGTCAAGACAAAACCAGTTCTAAAATGATAGAATGAAAGTCAAAGGCTAGAAGGATTTGTTTGCATACTTCTACAGAACCTGACTCTGGAGAAGTTGATATTACATCTCAAAGATTGTGAAATGGAATATACTTAGGGTCATGGAGGTAAAGGTTATTGTGCACCTACTTCGAGCAAATCAAAGGGATTCCGTGTATGTGAGTTTTGGAGCATTGTGCATTCTGAAGGGTGGGGGTAATAATATCTCAAGAGATGATTTAGTTGATTTGTATAAAATTATGTTGCAAAAGACTACTGCTTATGGTCCTAAATAAGATTTGGAGAGTGTATTTGCTGAAAATCTTAGGATTATGTTTGATCCACCACAAAGTGAAGATATGTGTAGAGTTTTCATATTGCACATTCCTATAGTGAACTGGAGATATTATGATTCATGTAATGTTCACTGTTTGAACTTGTAAAACCAAAAGTGCTTGCCCCTGGTATGTATGCAATCGATGTTGAACCAATCCCCTCTCTCAATAGGAACAATAGGTGTCACACCCCCAAACGGGGCCTAGATAGAAACACGTGTCCGGGGGCGTGACGTCATAATATACATCACACAAGATCAAGTAAGCGACCACTATATGGATGTTTGATAAAACATAACTCGTTGCTTTGATTAAAAATGAAATAGGTCTTACAATATTCTTAGCATAAATGAAACAGTTTTAGCAGAATCTTAAGACAAATGCAGCAGAACCATAACATGTTTTTAAGACAACGAGTATTTAAATTTAAAGATAAACATTCTTGGAAGACACCCGACAATGCATGCAACTTCAAAATAGCACCTCAAGAATAATCCAGCTAAGCACCTGAGAAAACATGCTTAAAACAGTCAACATAATGTTGGTGAATTCATAGGTTTGAATTTAGTATTAAGAGTGGACTACAAGTTCACAGCATGCATGTAACAGTTATAACAGATACAACTTCACATAAAAAGTATTTATTGTTGCGCTAAGCTTATGACATCGAAGCTCAATTTAAAGAAGCATATTATATGCCAATCAAGAAATTAACTGCCCTAAAGGTATATGACCAAGATCACCTAGTGAAATCCGACATGGTATATATCCGTTTATTCATGTCTCCCGAATCTAGTAAGCACTACTTACCCGGATAGGGATAATTAGTCCCAATAGATCTATTTACAACATTCGCACTCACTTAACCAATACGGTCGATTAAGAAGTTAACGGTTCAGGATTGTAGTATATTGGTTATCACAATACAAGCTTAGGAATGATGGGTTGGCCGAATATCTAGAGAGAGAAAGTGACTAGTCTAGTGAGAGAAAACACCTTTAAGTGTGTGTATTATCAAATGAACAACCAACCCCTTCCCATGGCTAGAAAGGGGTATTTATACAAGAGTTTAGATGCCCTAAAAGGCTATGGTATGGGCTTATAAGTGGGTAAAAGACTCGGCCCAGTACCATGAGTCATACGCTTACTATTAAACTACGAGCTATGCTATTCTAGACAATACATGGGGTGATCGAGCCTTTTTCTTAAACCTAACAATATCCCCCTAAGGGAGGTCACCCCTAAAAATACAATTTGAATTCTAGCATTCTAAGTCTTGATCTTCTGACTTTAGCTCGTAGACTTTGATTCTTCATTCTTTGCCTTTATTGTACATTATGTAGTGGTTCTTGAACTTTGTTCCTAGACTTGTTTGATCTTTGAGCTTTCTTTGAGATCATCATCCACAATAAATCTCTTAATCATCCTTGTTGCGGAATATTGCCTTCATGTGATGTGGTAACCTTCGGACCCGCATGCTCACATTTTTTCTTGATCATGATATTACTTCTCAGAGTTACTGAAGCGGTGTGGTAGGTCTTTCAGTTGTCATGATGTCTTTGATTAGAAATATTAAGTGTGAGCATGGGGTAGTGAATTGACTCTACTGGAACGAGGTATCTCCATCTCCATCTTTACTTGAACCTGTAATAAAACAGTTAGCAATAAAGCATGTGGGCGAATATGGCTTTGTCATTTGCCCGGGTCTGGTTGGATTAACCTTCGGATCCATGAGGACTGACCTGTGATCAGGTAGATTCATCTTAAGATGAAACTCCTTGACAGGATTTCTAGTATAAGTATCAGATCATCAAATGTAAATCTATTGGAGTTACCATACTTGCTTGTTCTCTTTATCGGAACATCTCAAAGCAGACAGAACGACAAGAGTGAATTGGTTAGTTACTATCTTACCGATTAGAGATAGAAATTGATTTGAAAATCAATCGACGCGACACTTGAGAAAGTATTTTTGTGTCACATCGAGAGTGTTTGATAGCACAAAATCAAATTTCATCAGAAATATATTTGTTTTGAAAGATGTACACAATCAATTTGCTAGAAAATCAGTCGTTGAGCACATCAAAAGGTTTTTTAAAAGCAATTCGTCAATTCACTGCATGGAACAAGTTTGATTCATAGAGAATCGCACCATTGTTGCTTTCCATTTGTCACAAGTTTAATCCATAATGGATCTCACATGTCACCAACCAAGAGCTTGTTTGATGTTGGCTCTAAAAGGATTTCTATCTTCATTGTGAATACTTTTGTATCACTCAGATGTTCTGGCAATACCACGAGGATAATGCGTAAGACTCTTAAGATCATTACTTGTTGTCACAGTGTGTGAAAAACAAGCACAATTTGTATTAATGTCCTAATGAGATTTTGGTTGATCTTATGGCTCTAGACTCGATAGTTCACTTTTGGTTTTGAGTAGTCGGAGGCTGGAGCGGACTGCCACCTTTTCAATATCATCTAACTCAGAGTGAGAGAGACGATAGAAATGTATTGATCTCCATGAGAAGTGAAACAAGAATCCTTTGAGGGATCTTGAGTGGCTAGGGATGGTTATGTAGCGTATCACTATGTCCATGATACTTGTCTTCAATGTCAGCAATCAACCATGTGATTCTGACAGCATATGTAGTGACCTGGTTTCTGCCTAAAAAGTTGAAGAGGACCAAAATCATGCACTTATGGCTTATCACTCAAGCATGAGGTAACTTTTGTGTTCTAAAACGTGCATTGATTCATACAATACCCTTAAGCTACTATGTGATGAACAAATGAATCAGTTATGTGATCAAGAAGCACAAATACTTGCCTATAGTCAAGCTGATAAGAAACTAGAAGCTCAACTTGTTACTCTTCAAAAACAGCAACTTTCTCTAAATGAAAAGCTTACATTTCAGGCTAATGAAATATATGAAAAATATGAAAAGCTTAAAAGATATAGGAGAATAGGAATGAAAGCTGTCAAAGAAAAGGAACAATTGCAGAAAACATTAGATTCATAGAAAGATTCTTCCAAGAATCTTTGGAGATTAATTGATTCTGGCATGAGTTTAAATAGTAAAGTTGGCTTAGGATTTGAAATACAATCAAACAATGAGGTTCTAAGTTATGAGGAAGAAATGCACTTTTCTGTTTTTAATTGTTCAAAAGAGGATTCAAATGGAAAACCTTTGTACAGTAGATTTACAAAGACTAATGATTTTAAAGGTGTTCTACATCTCTTAAGTGGAGATTATACTCCTAAACCTTAAGAGGAAATTGATGATTCTTTGTATGGATTAGGTAAAAAAGGTCCACAAAAAGACCTGAAATTAGTGTCTCAGAGGATAAATTCTTCTGAGCATTCTACCTTGTCAATAAATAGACAGTGAAGAACTTGTGGAAAATACCTCTGAGCACTCTTTTGAGACTGAATCAGAAAGTTTAAGTGAACCAAATGAGATGTCTAAGTCAAGGTTGGAAGTAACTAATGAAAAAGATGTGTCTGCTCCAAAATCAAAAGAGAAGTTGAACTAGTTGTGTCCACACAATAAAAACTCCTAGCAACCAATCAAAGATCAAGCAACTCCTAAAGTTAACAGAAGGAATTGGCATGAAAATATGAAAAGAGAACAAGGGGAAGGTTACTCTTTTTACAAAGAAAAATGTTTTGATTGTGTAGTCTAAGTCTTGATTAAAGAATTGTGACTATTAGAAAAAGAAAATGGCAAGGGAGAGCTGAGGTTAAAGGTTTGTTAATACTGGTACTAAGATGGAAAAACCAGTCTGGACCAAAAGCTAACGTGTTTAATCACTTAAATAAATTATTTGTTTCCTAGATCCAGTACAACTTAATACTGGTAGCCAAATTTATAATTATGTAGCTAATATTAATACTGGTAGGACAAATATTAATTCTATAGCCAAAAGTTAATTTGTAAGTTTCTCATGTTAATACAGTTATACCCCTAGACAGCCAGTACCTCACAAATTTTTTACGGGCGCTATTATCCGTTCCTTCAGAGAAGCTATTATATAGATAAAGTTTTTGATTTTCTCTTCATACTTAACTATTTAATTGCTATCTCCTTTTCGCAAAGTAAAAATCTTCTTTAAACGAAAATAGTCAAGCGTCCTGTTACCATCATCTACAACCTCACTCGCATCAAAACCCAAGTACACATTCATCCCTCTTATTGATATGATTGTCCAATGGCCTAATTAAAATATTGTGACAAACACAATCAAGTGGGGTTTTTGCGCAAGCCTGACGAAAGTGCAGGGTTTGCTGAGATAGTGGATTTTCTTCGAGGTTCTAACCTCAGGTATGCCTTAACGTCTAATCCAACTATCTATGATTCCCTTGTAAAACAGTTTTGGCAGACTGCTACTACAATACTATAGCTGAAGGACTCTAGAAATACGTACAACCATTGATACCATAGGGTACACAATCACTGAGGCATCTATTAGAGATACACTTCAATTAGCAGATGCCACAGGGATTACAATGTTGCCAAATGATGAAATTTTTGAGGGGATGGGGCAAATGGGGTATCCTACTGATGGAACCTTCACCTTTTGGAAAAGTTTTTTCACACCCCAATGGAGATATTTAGTCCACCATCTTTTGCACTGGTTAAGCTCTAAAAGTGGTGGATGGGATCAATTTGGTTGCAATATTGCTACTGCTTTGATTTGTCTATCCACTGATAGAGTTTATAATTTTTCAAAACTTATTTTTGATGGTATGGTGGCAAATTTGAAAAGCAAGACGAAGTTTTTGATGTATCCTCGTTTTCTGCAACTGATTTTGAATATTCAAACGGAAAACAAACACCTTTATCTGGCTGTGACCCTGACCAAAAAGATCTTTGGGAATATGAAAAGGGGTTTTCGAGGGGCACCAAGACCTTTATTGCCTGCTATGTTACTTGTTGCTTCTACTAACCCAAATGCAGGTCAAGAACATCATGCTGTGACTCAAACTCAACCATCATCATCCACACTTCCAGTACCATCTACATCATCACCTCCAGTACAATCTCCACCACCTATCCCTGCATCCATTCCTACACCTACACCTATTCCTGAAACTGAACCTGCACCATTTGAACACACCTTTGAGGAGCCATCTCCTGTCCACCAACACTTCTCACCCCCACAAGAACAGGCTCACGGACAAATGACTATGGATGATTTACTTCAAGTAGTTCCTCAGTTGATATCAAGAATTGACAGCCTGGAAACGGATCTCAAACAAACCAAGCTGACAATGGGGAATGCTATTGTGAAGTTAGTCAAGAAAGTGAAGAAGTTGGAAGGGTTTCTGAAAAGGAGAAATATGATTTTGTCAGACTCTGAAGAGGAAGAACCTGTGGCTTAGGGGAGGAAAGTCAAGATGATCCTCTAGATTCTTTGGTACAAGGACTGGTTACTTCTTCTACGACAAAAGTAGATGCTTCAGGGGAGGAACAAGTGGAAGACATAAGTCCTAATACTCTTGAAGCAGCCAAAACTCTCTCCAGGGTTGCCTCTCTAAAGCCAAAGTCTATTGATAAGGGAAGGAGATATAAGAGAAGAAAAGAGACTAAGGGAAAGAAGGTAGTCTCAAGCTTGGTTTTTCAAGAAGAAGTTGATACTGGTGCTGAAGAAGTTAATACTGCTGAAGGAGTTAATACTGGCAGTATTAAACTTAGTACTGTTAGTGAACAAGTTAGTACTGGCAGTGCTAAAAGGTCTACTCCTTCTCCTGATAAAGGCCAAAGAGCAGGAAAAGCTCCTATGATCATTGAAGAAGCTCCTAAGAAGTCTAAGGAACAAATTCTACAGGAGGAAGCTAGCCTTGCTGAAGCAATCAGATTAGATACTTTACAAAAAGAAGAGGGGGCTAAACAAGTACACTTGGATTCTCTCCTAGCACAAAGAATTGCAGAAGAAGAAGAATTAAATGAGCAACAAAAAAAAGAAGAGCTCAAGTTCAATTTGAAGCTCAGCATTACACAGATGAAGATTGGGATTTAATTAGAGCAAAGATTGAAGCTAATGCAGAGTTGTCAAAGAGTATGCTAGGAAGTGACTTACAAGGAGAAGATTTTGCAAAGAAGATGGTTGATCTAGTAAATCAAAGGAAGAAATATTTTGTAGAGGAAAGAGCAAGAGCTAAAAGAAATAAGCCCATGACCCAATCACAGCTGAGAACATATATAATGAATTATTTGAAGAATCAGGGGACATGGAAGTTATCTCAGCTGAAGAATTTAAGTTTTAACGAAATTAAAGAAGAATTTGATAAGCTGGTGAAACAGGTTGAATCTTTTGCACCAATAAACTTTGAAGCCACTAAAGACAGTCTGAAAAGATTTTGTGAAGAACTCCAAACAAAGACTTCAAAAAGATTAAAGAGTGATGAAGCAAAAAATGATGAGCCAACCAAGAAGTCTGGAAAGAGGAGAAAACAGATGGCAAGGAAAGGATTGCATACAGATCTTGATAAGGATGGTTCTGAAGATTCAGATGAAGTTAGTGAACAAGATGATTATGTTTCAGGTACAAAAATTCCTATTAATCCTGTTCCTGTAGCTATGAAATCACCTAGTATAGCTACCTATAAGATTATCAAGCAAGGAGAAAAAGGTGTGTACCAAATAATTAGGGAAGATGGAACTGATATAGTGTACATAAATTTTGGTGCTATGCTGAAGGATATATCTAGAGATGATCTTACTGAGTTATATAGGATTGTCATGAATAGATATGGTATGGATGGACCAGAGGATGAGCTAGAGAAGGTACTTTGGGAATACTTAAAGAATATGTTTGAGGAACCCCTTAGTACATATCCTATTTGGAGTGTATTAGGTCAGCAAATGATCATAAGTTGGAGATATTATGATACCTATAGAGTACTTTGTTTAAACTTGGAGTCAATGGATATATATATATATGCTAATTGAAAGAAAATATCCTTTATTTGCTGAGATATGCAAAACTATGTTAGATAAGAAACTTCAAGGAGGAAAACCAGATGAGGGTTGCTATAAAATGTTGAAAATGATGGAAAAGCAAGCTAGTATTAGGAAGTAGTGAAGGTTGATGAGTTAGAAATCTAGGATGGAGATGAGAAGGATAACACTTGGTGGAGGTGCTATGCACTAACATAACAAATGGTTATCAGTCCACCATGTCTAACAGACATAAGGACTGCCTAGTCCAGGAGAAACGACTCTTGGTAAAGACTTCTCAAATCCGTTTTATGGTTGATAACTTGCCAATAAGTTGTATGGTTTTCAACTCACCATATCTGTTTAAGTGAAGAGTTGGCTAGCCCACAAGTTTATGGTTTGTGGTAAAGGCTGTGGAAAAACCATAACTAGTCCATAAGATTATGGCTTATAGTAAAGACAAATTGCAAATCCATATTAGATGGTTGACACTTTACCAAAAAGTGGATGGTATGTCAACTCACCAAGTTTCATGTACAAAGAGTTGACATGGTCATCAATCCACCATGGAATTTACCTTTACTAGGTGCCAAAGGATTGACTAGCCCTGAGCAAACGGCTACAGGTAGAGGCATATCAAATCCGTTTATGGCTGTAATGGTTTGCCAAAAACCATATGGTATTCAACTCACCAATGTTTAATGTACTGAGAGTTGAAATGGTTTTCAGTCAACCATGGACATGCACCTTTCTGGTGGCCAAAGGACTGACTACTCCAGAGTAAATGGCTAACTGGTAAAGAGACATCAAATCCATTTAAAATTTTCAATGATTCACCTCTCACAGGAGTTAACACACCTGGAAGTGATGAGAATAGCCTGAAACTATATGATTTGATGTACATATAGTCAATGTTGCTGATATGAAGGATTGCTGAAGAGATTTGAAGAATAGTTGCTGCAAAGATCAAAAAGAGATGATTTGAAGTATTGCAGATCAAGAATAATTCAAAGAATTCTATTTACAACATCCTCAGGAAGCTCAAATAATTTAAAGTGAAGATCAAGAATATATTGAAGGAACTTGAAGTTCACAAGTGAAGATCAAGTTAGGGGAGGATTGTTGGGAAATAGATTGTAAAAGACTTAATACTGGTAGTATAACAGTTAAGTCTGGTAGTATTAGTTAGTTCTGGCAGTACTAAGTTAATACTGTCAGTACTAAGTTAAGTCTGGCAGTACTAAAGTTAGTACTGGTAGAGTAGCAGTACTATAGTTAGTACTGGTCATATTTAGTTAAGTCTGTTCATAGTTAAGTCTGTTTTTGTAATAGAATAGTAATAGTTATCTTAGAGATATCTTAGGAGATATCTTAGGAAATGATATGTATTATCCTTTGACACGTTTGTAAAGCCTATTAGGGTTTCCTTGGTGTATAAAAGGAACCCTAAGGCACAATGTTAAAAAACGTGATACGTGATTAAAAAATATCAATAGAAGCATAGAGCTTATTAGCAATTTAGTATTACTGTTTCTTCTTAATTCTTGTGTTAAGATTCCGCATTAACACTTGATATTCATAGTTAGTGTCTCTCACATAGTTGATTTGGATTTATTCAAGTTAGCTATCGTCTTAACAAGGTTAATCAGATCCTATACCAAGGACCTACATTAAGTCTTGAGCATCTTTATCTTCGAGAGCTTATTATTTAGCTTATTTAATCATAAAGTTCTAAACTTTACTAGTTTTTCTTATAGCTTATTAAGCTAGGGCTTATTTCGAAGGGTACTTGTAGCTTATTTGAGAAGTGGCTTATTTATAAGCTTTTATTCTTCATTCTTTCTTCAAAAAAGCCTTGATAGCTTTTTAGCTTATTCTAGTTTTTATTTCAAAAGTAGCTTTTTTTATATATAGATTTAATCTAGTTTTATTTTTACTAAAATTAGTTTTCAAAATAGCTTATTTTTCTAAAAAGTTTTTATCTTATTAGCTTATTTTGTCTTAACTTTTCATGTCTTATTTCTTATTCCATCCTTCTTCATCTAAGGCCGGAGCTTAAGGGTCTTATAAGGTTAATGGTATGCGTTTAATTACACATACCTTTCACCATTAAAATCGGACTTAAATGACCCAAAACGTACCAAAAATACATTGTATTTGTATGTTTTCACTTATATTGTGCAGGAAACGGATATCCGACAAAAGGACAAAAAATCAAGCCAAAAACGACAAAACCGAGCACGGAATGGAAAAGCGTGGAAAAGCCAAAGTCAAATCGAAGCCAAAGTCAACCCCGACAAAGTCAAAGCCAAGAAGTCATCAAGTCAAAGAAAATACAACTTTAGGGACCAAATTTGCCAAATCCTAAAGTTGTATAACAAGGATAAATACTACAAGGACTGAAGTTGTAATTATGCCATATATAACTTTAGGGGGCCATTTCTGCCAAACCCCTAAAGTTATATAACAAAAGGACCATGCATGTAATAGCCCTTATAACCTTGGAGGACTAATTCTGCCAATTCTCTTTTAACTTTGTACCTAAAGGACGAATTATGCAAAATACCCATATAACATGAGGGACTAAAGTTGCCAAGTACCCAAACCTTCACCCCTGTCACTTTTATAACCCCTTTTTCCCGCCAATGAACAGTATCCAAGTACTGTTCATTGTCTCCTACCCCTGGCAACCAAACAAAAACTCATTAAAACCTTAACCCCACTCTCCCCCACCTCACAAACCAACAAGGACAAGATGGCAATCCCTTGTATCCTCATTGGACAACAAAAATCAAGGCTCAAAGAAAGTTTAAAGGCTAGTATTGCTTTGTGCTTTGCCTCACACAACAAACACACCCTATTTTCTGTCTCAGCAAACAAACACAACTAGAAGAAGACAAAGATTGAAGAGAGGGCAAGCACTTAGTCGTTTTTATATAAATAGGAGCTCATTGTAGCCATTTAGCAACTTTTTATCTAGTTTTAGTTTTAAGTCATTTTTAATTATTGTCTTTTAAATCTTGTAATGTTTTTAAGTTAATGAAAATTTGATGTTAGTTTTAATCTATCTAAGTTTACTTGTGTTCAAAGGTTTTTTAAAAGATCTTATAAGCTTTCACTAAAGCCTTTTATAACCTGCTTTCATAAAAATTAACTTAGAAATATAAACAGTTAAGAAAACACAAAAAGAAATCCTCCCCTTAAAAGTACCTCAGCTTAAACTGGATGATAAGCTAGATTGGAAAGAGCTTATAGACCTACTAGCTTATCTTTTTGACAAGCTAGAGCTTGTAGATTGCTTATTTTACCCTGTTTTGAGCAAGGGTTGTGTAAGTCTTCATTTTTCCATTTTCTTGCATTTTTACTGTAGCATTGCTTATTGTCTGCTTATTTTAGCTTATTACTGCTTAATTATGTTGGTTAATGCTTTTTATGCTTTTTATGCTTGTCTTATAGTTTTTTAGCTCTTAGTTTAAGTTTTTAGCTTTAAATTGCCTTATTTAGTTATAAACTGCTTATATCCACTTTGCTTATTTAAGTGCTTTTAAGTGCTTATTTTCTGATGAAATTTGCTTATTTATGCCTTTTATGTTTATGTGTTCATCTATTTTCAACAACCAAGCCTTAAATCACCCTTAATCAGTTTTAAAAAAGGACCTTTAAAACTTAAAGGGGTGTTTGGGTTAAGGGTACAAAACGGGTCATATTGGTTTAAAAATACATTGGGTCACTTGGAAACTTTTGACAAGCTGTTTTTAAGCATTTTTAATCAGTTTTTAAAGTTGTTTGGGTTTAAAAATTTGTTTTTCAAGTTTTCTAAATGTTGTTTTAAAACTGTGGCTCAAATCAGTTTCTTAAGGTGCTTATCTGCTTAAGTCTTTAGATCATTTTTTTGTGTGTGTTATAGTTCTCTTTTAAGGTGTATAATGCTTTAGTTAAGTCTCTGTCAAGTTTACCTTTGTGTTATTTAAATTTGCAAGTTTTTGTTAAAGTGTCTTGTAGTTTAAAAAGTCCCTTTTTCATTTTCCTTTTATCAGACCTTAAAAATCGTTTTTAGCATTTCAATTTTTAAGCACAAGCTCATTAGGAGCTTGTCTCAATCTGTTTTAACTTGTTTTTGAGTTTTAAGCTTATTTTGTAACTTATTTCTAAGCTAGCTTATTGTCCCTTTTTTCTTTGTAAAATTGCCCTGGTGCAAACTGCCTCCTTATTCAGCCCTATTTAACTGCTTATTTGCATTTAAGCCTTTGATTTTTTTGCATTTCTAGGAACCCAATAAGCCATTCTATAAGCCCTATAAGCCTTGAGTCCCCTAGGCCACTCTAACAGCTTAAAAATTAAGCTCTAAGAGGCCCTTTTGACTGTTTGGTATACAGGTTTAGCTTATAGCTTATTTTGGTTTTTCTATCTGTTTTATTTAGCTTATTTCTTGTTGCACTGGCTTATTAGGTTTAGGCAGCCCCAGTGTTTGCTTATTTCCTATTTTCCTTAACTATTTTTGCCCTTAAGCCCAATAAGTTTAGCTTAAGATTAGGATTTAGTAAAAAAAAGTTAAGTCTGCCTTTGTTGCTTATTGTTGCTTTTCTGCCTGTCCCTTTGTGCTTATTTCTTGTTATCTTGCTTATTAGATTTAGCTTAGCCTTTGTGTTTGCTTATTTGACCTTTCCTCAGCTTATTTTGCCCTAGTTAGCTTAACAGTTAAGCATTTTTTTAGTCTTAGTGTAAATTAGCAAACTGCCACCTTTTTCAGCTTATTTCGTGCTTATTTGTTAGTTATAAAATTTTTGTCTTTTTTAAAGTTGCTTATTTTCAGATTATCTAAAAAGTTGTAAAAAAATGAAAAACAAAAACGTTGGGATTAGGGGAGGCCCCAAGTGAGCAAGGCTCAAACTTAGGACCTCAACCCCATCAACCAACGTTTTATAACACACCCTATAGATCTTACAGTCTGAAACACCAAGTTGATACTTCTTTTGTAATTGGTCTTTAAGAGCTCTAATTGGCACTTCTGGATTTGGTTTTATGGTCTCTTCAATCTCTTTAACTAAGAATTCATCTGTGAGCTTGTTGACATTTCTTGTTTGGAGACAATCATGGTCATCTGTCAATGTTCTCACAGTCCAAGTTTCTTCATTCTTACCTTTAGAGATGTGCACTTATCCTAAGGGACACTTGTGATGTCTTACATAGATATAGTGTCCTTGTGTGCCTCCCACTTATATGGTTTTCACACCCTTTCTTATTTAATGCAGACCCACTAGGTTTTCTAGTATTAGTGGACCCTACTGTTTTTTTGTAGACTACTAACTTTAACCCACTTACCACCAATATTCTTCAAATTGCCACGTGAATGACTTGGCCCATTTACACTAGGCCCTTTTCTGGGTTATTGAATACAGACATTTACCTTCTACAAACAGCTGTAATTAAGTCTGTCTTTGTACATTTCTTCCATAATACAATGCTTTTCTTTATTGCCACAAGCTTGAGCAAAACCACTTTTATAACAGTCTCTTTATCAGGAAAATTCCTACCTACATAAAAAGGTTTAGTGTTGTCCACAACTTTCCCTTGCTCATGTTCTTTCCTTAACTTTCTCAAAGCCTTTTTTCTTCTGCCCTCTAACTCTGTATCACTTTCACTGGCACTATGAAAATCATCAAGATCGACAGATTCTGGAACAAAGTCCTCAATAGGAATTTCAGTGTTTCCTTTATTACATCCAGTCCACTCAACATCTTTGTCTGTATATTCATAGAAATCCTTCATGTCAACCTCTACTTCATTCAGTATATGCTCCTCATCAACCCAATCACTATCTTCACTATCACTACTAACTTCCATATCACTACTAACATCCTTATCAATATCACTATCTTCAATCTTTTTCCATCTTACACATATTTCTCTTTTATGTACTATATCATTTCTAGATTATCTAGCATAAGTGTATTAGTATTAGCCTTACTTTCATCTCCCATAAGTAGCAATGGTAACCTGCTACTCTTCTTAGCAGCCCTTTTGTTAATTGTGCCTATGTTACTAGTCATAGGGGTACTTTCCTCAAACACAACCTCTAAATCAGTATTCTCATGCTCACAATATATCTTAATCAATTTGTGATTTGTTGTCTGACTAATCAAGTTGAGAACATCTTGGTCATTTCTTAGTTCTTTTAACCCAAAATCTAAATGCTCATCAGGTTATTTTGTTGTGTAGTAGGATACAGACTTTTTCTTTTAAAACCTAAAGATTTCAAGCTGTCCTTCAAATCAACAATTGAAAAAAATCACTCTCAACCTGATCGAAGAAGTTAAATGTGTCTCCTTGTATTTTCTAGTGGGAATCTACTAAAACTTGCCCCCATGATGAATTCTTCAAGCTAAGATAGTTTCGGATAATCACCCGATCCATATGTCAAAAATAAAAAAAAAAACATTAGGGTTTACAAATTAGGGATTATTAAGATTCAAACAATAATTATGTTTACAGAATGTATTTGAACTTACGATATGCATGTTCTTCATCTACATCTTCTTCATAAGTGCGAATGCGTCACTCACAGACCACCATCACAAATTTTGGAACCTTTTCAAATCCGAGATTATATGATTTTGGGAATCGATGAAACGATTTTGATAACTGAAAGGTTTTTTGGATTGAACTGTGTGTTTTTAATGTTGGATGGAACAAGTGAGTAGTTGAAAAAACAATTAAAGAAGAGGGAAATAGAAGAGGGGAGGGGTGGGGGGAAAAAGGACGAAAATACCTTTGAAGTGGGGCCTAAAAAACTGAATATTTAACGAAGTTAGTGGAGAGGGATGTATTTCGCAATCGTTTTGGCCTAACGAAGTGGTTGTAAATGCTAATAGGTTTCGTCAGTGAAATGTATTTCGTGAGAAACATGAAAACCACAATGATGTATTTGCCGTTTTTATCTCCTTTTTTATACTTAGACATTAACATTAACACCATTAAGCCCTTTAGTCACACCTTAACATAGGTGACTGATTTGCCACACTCAAAATTATGTGTATCTTGACATTTATACCCTTACATTAATTAGTGAATTGTGTAAATATTAAGGGTATAATAGGCATAACACAAACATTTGAAGTGTGCCAATAAATTTGAAGAGTGTGCAAATCATCTCCCATAACGTAACCAACCCAAAACAAGCCAAAAAAACCCGGCCAAACATTTAAATTTACAAAATAGCCCCTCAAATTATGTATCAAGTTACGAAAACTACTCTCACTTTTACGCTATTTACAAATTCGACCCGATAAACTTGACCCGCCGCAGCGAAAGTTACGAAAACTACTCTCACTTTTACGCTATTTACAAATTCGACCCGATAAACTTGACCCGCCGCAGCGAAGCACGGGTGTCAATACTTGTTATCACTAATTGTCTTAATCAGCAAGCAACATAAGCTAAAACGACTATAACACATCAGCATTGAAACCGTAAAAAATGTGAATAATTGCCAAAGTGGATCAACGGATCAACGCAAGTAATGATAATAACCGAGTGAATCAAAGCAAGTTAAATTCTAAGGTCATTTGCATATATATCCTTCCAAAACGAATAATATGCAAATATGGTTAAAGATGAGTTGATGCTTCACATGCTAAATACATGACTTATTTACATAACAAAACCATTTTGGTTTCCATGTACTATCAATGTATGAAACCAACAAGAGTCTGATCTAAGCGATACCAAAAGCGTCCCTTCAACCAAAGGTCGTAGGTTCAAGTCTCATATCAGACGTGCAAATGTTTAACGTTTATAAGAGATGAACTTTGCATAGACTAAATTCAGATGTCATCAATTTTCCAATGACTACCTGAACTTTTTTTTTCTTTTTTCAAAAAGCTTTGCTTTGTATTTCATTCAATTTTTTCTTCAGTAACCAACCGGAAAACAAACATGTCCTCTAACACCTCCTTTTTTTATTACTTTCAACCCAAATCCCACGAATTTCTACATCTACAATGTGCCTGCTTTGCATATCAAAATTTTAAAGCATTTTATTAATCTTCCTGTTTGAGTTCATGGTGTGGGATTGCATGGTTATCATCCTCAATCCTAATTCTTCCATTCTCATTCTCATTATCAATATCGTCATCACCACCCCATCTCCTTTTCATTAGTTTTGGAACTAGTTTCTTCACGTCTTTAGTCGTTTCTTCCTCATGCGTCACACGTTCAAACCTCACTGCACCAACTTTTCTCGCATTTCCTGCTAAAATCTGCCCACCACCATACACCATACATAAATTCTCATACTCCTACTTAGTTGCACACTACTATATATAAATAACAAAGGATAAGACAGCAAACGTACCTCTATTTTGAACACTTGGCTCTTTTCTTTTTCTTTGGGATTTTGGCGATCACCATCATCTTCAGTATACTCGTCATGATCTTCTTCCTTCTCAAGTACCACCTTTATGCTTTCGCCTGTTTTGGGGATATATCCAAATGCCTCGCAGACAAACCCCGACACTGTTTCATATTGATGACCCTGTCATATCAAAACAGATGTTTATACAGAAGGTTAATAGAAAAAAGTGGTAACTGGCTGAAACCAATAGCAGAAAAGTAACAATCATCCATTACACATAGTATAACCAATAGGCGGCAAGATGGGCGGATGGGTAACGAGTTCTACTTGGAACAGTTCATTTTCAGTCAGAACTGGCCACGGGATGGGTCGTGTTGGGTTGACTTAATAAAGTTTTTTGTCCATTATCGTAAAATTGATGCATTGTATATGTTTACATAGACTATTATTACAAAGATAATTCTTTAATTATCATAATGATAATTCTAAAATCTTTGACTAAACGCAATTTTGGAGGCTATATGTATTAGAAGTAGACTTTGAGAGTGTTTCACCCTGTGTGACAAGTTCAACCCATTTGACCTGTTTCCCTTTTAGCATCGTGGGTGGTGCAACCAGACATGCAAACCCAAACTTCAGACCTTGGTTTTTATTTGACCAATTTACTTGAGGCTCGTAAGCATATAAAGCGAGTCGAAATTGATTAAAAATAAGATACCTCTGGCATTTTTATGTTGAGATCCTCGGAAAGCTGATCAATAGATGTGTTTGCATCCACGTCATAAATTCCTTCAGCCCGCATTACGATATACCCAGTCTTTTTCTCTATTTCCTCCTTTAATAACCAAAAACAGATGCTTTATAATCAGAAATACAACCTAAGCACCAACGACGATTATAGTCATCCTTAGAAACAGCTTACTTTCGAATCATTTTCATCAAAAATTTCACCGACAATTTCTTCAACCACGTCTTCCAGCGTTACAATCTGTAGATGCAAGCATCAGATAAAGGTCTATCATAGTTTAGTAAATGTCACTTATAAACATGGGACTATCCAAAAAAAGGGTCTAGCATCAGATAAAGGTCTAGTATACTTACTCCAACTGTCCCACCATATTCGTTCAGGACAACAGCCATGTGTACCTTCCTGATGCGGAACTCTCTAAGGAGATTCCACACTGACATGGAATCTGCATTTTGTTTTCAACAATTTTTATTACTAACCACTAAACTAATGGTTAATCAAACACAATATGAACATAATATCTAGTTCAACTGAATCAATATAAATACCAGGCACGAAATAAGCCGGTTTATGAGCCATATCCCCCACGGTGGTAGTTTCTAGTAAATCTCCCTAGAACATAATTGATCATTAAACAGGACTCTAAAATACTAGATAAGTCTAAAATAAATTATATAAAAAACTAGCCTTTTGTAATTTCTAACCTTTTGAACATAGTCTAACAGATCCATTGCATATGCGATACCCACTATATTATCAACACGTTGCTCGAAAACTGGTACCCTGTGACATGTCAACATGTTTTTAGCACACGCTTAAGTGCATCCCAACTTAATCCAAGTAGAACATACCTTGAATACTGATGAGTCACCCACAAGGCGTGGAAATCGATGAGTGTTGCACTAGAATCACTGGCCACAACATCAACTAATGGTGTCATAACCTCTCGAACGTATGTGTCTTTTATTTCTAAAACATTTTCAATCATATCCTGCAAAAGACTTTCACATAATATTACTCTTTTATCCAACTGATAATAAACTCATGAATATGTGTCTACATCATTTTCAATCACTATCTTAATACTAGATCAATGAATCACATCAGGTATGGTACTGCGTAATAAAAATATCATTTGTTTGCCTCGAGTCTAATAACAACATATGTCCAAAAGTGATGGTATAAACCTGTTCTTCCTCTTCTATGGCCCCACTTAGTTCAGCTCCTCGTAGCATCAACTTCAATTCATCCTCAGTTACATACGGCTCACTAGCAGAGATAAATTTGTAAGAGATCAAAAAAGTTAAAATGATGCACTTAATTCAAAAATGGTATATTGCTATTGCACAGAAAGATGGCACTTATGATTTTATCATCTGTCTAGATTTTTTATAAAATCAACAAAGAGATTACACTTGTATAGGCAATCATCCAGCATATGAAATTTCAATCAATCAATGAGCAATCTAGCAACGGATAGAGGTTGCAAGTTGCACTATCTATGTATTGCTTCCACTTCCAACCTCTTTTCCATTTTAAACCAGGTTCAATATTGAAAGAATAAAAAAAATGCATAAACCTCTGCACAATAATAACTCATCTCTAAGGCTTCGAAGAAGAAAATGTGAAAAACTTTTGAACCATCTTCAAGTTTTAATTCCCATTTATTGTGTTAAAAAAAAAGAAAATATGAAAATCTCTAAGGCTTCAACACATCACAGCATGAGGTCGACTTAAATATATGTGTTTAACAGTTGCAAAAATTCACTAACAACTAATTGGACGTCAACATTATATAACTGTGAAATGCACCTTCTTCCTTTAAGACCAAGCAACTTGAGCATTCCCATTGATAGATATGTTACAACTCTTCCAACAGGATACAAGACCAATGAAAGCCATGCAATCGGCCTGACCTAGAAGCAATGACAGACAACTTGTCAGGTAAAGTCCTCAAAACACTAACACCAGTGAGAAATACCCATTTGTATTTAGTTGTAATTTTAGAGTTGTCAGCGTACCACGACTCTTGCAACCTCTGTGGCATTATGAACAGCTATACTTTTTGGAGTTATTTCGGTGAGTAGCAAAACGGCAACCTGGTATATATCACATAAAGATAAGATGATTATTATCTTGGTTAGAAATACTCCTACAGCAGTGAGAATTATTTATATTGGTATTTTGGACATACCGTCATTACTCCAGTTGCTGCACTGACACCTGCTTCGCCAAATATTGTAGTAGCAGCTTCAGTGACTAGTGCTGTCGCTCCAATATTGACAACACTATAGAGATGTAAAAGTAGTTTCAATTATAAACATAATACCAATTATCATTGCAGAAATAGAGCAACTAAAAGTGACAGAAGAGAGAAGAGTACGTGGTGCCAATAAGTATGGTTGTCAAGAAGCGAGTAACATCATTGCGCAGCATTTTGAACACACCATTCTCAGACTCTTTGTCAGCCAACTCTCGAACCTGGATAGATGCAAGTAAACAAAGAGTTTAAAACTTAGGAATTTAAAAAGAAGATATCTGTCTTCTTGTTATGATTGCATTGCATATTTGCATGTAACCGTAGTAGATAGAAAGGTCGATGCAAGCCTAAGCACTACAAAGATAGCTCATAAGGGAGAAAATGATATTACATCAGCACATGGGATTCAGGTGGCCTTATAGAACTCATAAGGAATACATAAATGACTACAATAAAAGCAAACACTATCATAAGAACCAGTAAGGTTAAGGAATGAAATTACAATTTTCATAGAAACCCTCAAACTCTTTATTGATTGTCTCCAGAGTTATTCTCCTCTCAGTTAGCTCGTTGACTGATTGCATTGCATTGGTATCAGAGCGAGTCACTCCTTGGTTTTTAATGATTGCGAACTCGAAACAAGGCCAGAGACCAAGACAAAGGAGTGAGTCTGTCCCATGTAAATGAGGCTTTGTCAATCAACAATCAAACCAATCCACAGATATTTTCAGTGAGAATAAAAGGATTAGAGGAATGCTCAAAACAGTACTAGAGGATTGTGTTAGTCATCTTGATTGTCTAAATCAGCAACATGGGCTTAAGGTTGCTACAAAATGTTAGACTGATTTCTGAGATAAGTAATCGAATCTCTGCGTTATCACTACAAATGACCTGTTTGTTGTCAGAAGAACTTAGGAAAGGGGAGAAGCGTAGTATGATCCTCTCAAACCTTGAGGCTTAGGATGGTATGCCTAATCTTAGGATTGTATGTCTGGACTTGAACTCAAATTTGGTCAAATTAACTGGTAAGTCCCACTAATATCATCTAGATTGACCAAAACTAAGTTTGCTAGATTGGCCTAGAACATATACAGGGTAGATCACCAATTTCTGCTTGACAACGTCAATGGAAATACTAAGGTACCCTTACTCCCTTAGCATCTATTTAACATAATCACAGCATCGTAAACTGAACCACCCACAGGCACCTGTTGCAGCCCACTTCTACCAAAACACAAACACAAGAACCAAATATATCCTATAAAAACTAAAATATTCAGGGCTTTATTACTTTTGTAAAAGAAAAGTATGTTTATGGTATGTAGATGTAAGACGAAGAGGCCTCAACTTGAAGAGCTTGAAGGGGATGATCTAGCACATATCCATACGGGTCAATGATCAGTAAACTACGAGGGGAAAATAAGCAGATATTGCGAGTACCCACAACTTCATGAATACTGCCTTAGCTATTAAGTTACGTGATAAATTATCAAAAGGGGGACATATGACGGTGAGAGTGACTGCTGGCATTCTAGTAGAAGATGCAAGATGTAGGGGATGCATTACTTATTTCATTTTTTTTAATGTTTTTGGGAGGATGTGATATTGTGTTATGAGAGATGTGGTTTACATCCTTGACATGGCCCTTAGGGTTGCTGCAAAATGTTGGATACATTTCTGAGATAAGTTCACTAAGTGGTTGCAATAAAAACATTAGAGAGGAATAAGCTTATGGAAATCTTTTTTCTTTTTTTTTTTTTTGCATTGGAAAAGTTTTTTTTAAGCTTTTTTATAATCAAAATTTTGATATAAAGATAAGTCTTAAATGACTTATGCATTGGAAATGCTCTAAGGACGAGCATCACTTATCAATCCGGACCTAAATACAGCCGGCAACAACGAGAGTTTAAGAAAAAACATTAAACTGGTAACAAGGGAAGACTGTGAGTTAAGGAAAAAGATCATGCACTGCACACCAAATGGGACCCTCAAGAGTCACAAGGACTGTTTTTTAAAGGTAAGTAAATACATTAAATATTCTGATAACCGCTTCTATAAGGCTGCATGGAGTGGTTCACCACCACTCACCGGCACGTCAGCGCCACATCAGCTTTCTCTCTCCAACTTTACCACTCACCAAACACACTTAATAACAACTCACCTTACCCACCAAACTCACCTTACCCACCATTTTTTTATTTAATTACTTTCATTCATAAACTAAAAACGTAAACATAAACGTATGAAATTAATAAAAACGTAAGCTAAATTAAAAACTTTTATTCTTAAATTAAAAACATTACATAATAATAAAAACATTACGTTAACATAATAATGTTAAGGTAATGCATTAACCACTGCCACTACCAGGAACCGTATCCTTATAAAAAATATGAGAGAGTTGTGTATAAAAATGAGTGAAGTAGTGGGTATTTATAGGTTAAAAAGGAGGTTTTAAAAAAAAGTTTTTTTTTTTTAAATGGAACGGAAATAAAAATTAAGGGGCCCACATTTTATCACTCACCAAAGGTGAGTGGTTCACTTTCACCTTACCCACTCGCGCGCGAGTTTGAGGGTTCGGCGTAAGGTTCACCATGGTGAATGGTGAAAGGTGAGGTGAAAAACCTCCAACTCCGTCTAGCCTAAGAAATTACAAGAAATCTAAGTCAACCTACAGAGTGGCACAAAAGACTTTACCTATAGGCTTAACGCAAACTAACATACAACCATTGGAAGTACCGCGTACCATATAGTCTATGGTCAAACACCGCCGATTCGTCTGCCTTGTATAGTACACATACCCAAAGTCTCAAAGCTACAGAGATCCAGAGTCTAGACATCCAGTTGCTCCAACAAAACTTACACAAGGCCCAAATATTCTAATGAAACAATTAGCAAGTGAGCATAGGTCTGAGAGAAATTTTTGGTTCTATCTCAAACTTCAGCCTTATAGACAATCTTTATTGAAATTTCGAGCCAGCCACAAACTTCTAGCAAGGTATTAGAGCACATATCCTATAATAGCTAAGATTGCACGAATTATGTGAATGTTTCAACTCATCCTTATGCACATACCCTCCTTGATACATATTGTCTAGAAAACACAAATGAATGGACTTGTTGTTACAAATGTTGAAGTGTGTTTTGGACTCCGTTTTTAAAACAAATTACGCGTTTGCAAAACTGCTTTGTTTTTCTTTAAGAAAATAGATAATCTCCCTCTAAAACAGTCCCAAACACCCTCGTGGAATTCAGTGGTTAGTATGTTGACAATCTTGGGATGCAGTCTATTCTATGGGCTAGTTGCACATCTTCTTAGAGATAATTAGCCTAGTAAAAAATACATAAAAAATACCACGAATATACCTTCCAAGGCCAAAGAGTAGTAATGGAAGTCTCAGCCATAGAGAAAAACGCGGAAAGCCCAAAAAGAGCAGCCAAAATCAAACCTTGTTCTTTCAAAACCTTAAGTACCATCAAAATCTTTGGTAAAGAATTAACAAACGAAACCTTAATCTGCTCTAAACCCGCAGTCACATAGTTTCCTCCTCCACCATTCAATATCTCTTCAGCCGCAACTGCAACGGCAGACTTATTATTACATCCCAACACTAAAAAAACACCACAACAAACAGCAGCCAAGACCAAACCTTTCTTTACCAAAACCTCAACAAAACCACCCACAACAACATTATTCTGTGTTGGATGGTTTTGACTGCTGCTGCTGCTGGTTTTAACAGAAACAGATGTTGCTAATCTAGTCTTTCTTGAATGAAGAATAATCTTGTTGCTGTGAGTTGTAAATCTTGTGGTCCCCCCAGTGGTACAATGTAACAAGATTTTGTTTGTTGGTAATCTGAATAGACAGGGTTTTGGTCGTGTTTTATATAGTGAAATGTTCCAAAGTGATGAAGAGGCTTCAAGTGCTACAATATCCATGTGTTTTCTTGAAATAAACCTGTGTAAAAAAGGGGGATTCTTGAAAATGAAAAATAATATCAGGAATTTGGAAGATGGGTTTAGTTAGTTAGTTATGTTGTTGGGATTTGTTTCTTCTTCATCATCTCCGTCCTTCCACGCAACCCAAGCAACCCCCTTTTTGTTTTCTTTTCTCTTTTTTGCTATGCAAGTTGAGCTTTAGGAATTTACATCATAACCTACCAAACAAACTAGTTGTAAGTGTTATATCCTCTCGAGATGTAGAATATGTATATTGTAAAAATCAATCATTCTTAATACTCCACTATTTATCATTGTTTTAAGTCAAGATTGGTGAGTAACAATATTGATGATCTCATTTTAGGCCATCACCACTCACTAGACTAGCATAGTGGTCCATTGCCGTCGGTCCCTCCATGTGTGTGCTGACTAAAAATTGTTTACTGATAACTCCTCACAAATCAAACACCAATTGTATAAGGGCACAAGGTGTCTACGTGTTTTTTTCATATAACTCGACCTAACAACATCATTCCTTTATCACTCAAGTTACTTTGTAAGTTCTATAATTATTTTTTATCGACAAAAAACACACACGTTAAAAAAAACATCATTATTACAGCTTTATATCCCTTACTTTTTGCATAAATAGTTTTTTCTTAACTAATTAATTTATAATTTCTTTAAAGTTTGTAATAATAACATCAAGTGAGTGTGATTTGGTAAACTTAATTTAAATTCTTTATCTATTTTTAAAAGTGAACAATTAATTTAAGACAACTCAAAAAGAAAACGTAGACTATAATTATGGGACGGGACTGAGAGAGTATAAGACATCTTCTCACTCACACTTAACTCAATAAAACAAACAAAAAAATAAAAAAAATGCCTTATAACTTTGGCTGGTGATCTTAGCATGAGACCCTCTGAAGTAAGGTGTGGGGCTGGTGTCATAGGGTTGAGTTATATGGGGCCAGCCAACCTTATAAATTTCATCCGCTAAATAGTAATATTTTTTCATCCCTTGCAATGGAAAACGTCTTAACAAACGTAGACCATTGAGGATAAATTTCATTCGTTAAATAGTAACATTTTTCGTATGTTTTTCTATTTACTACAAATGAAGCTTCCAGAGCAATATCGTCAATAAGGTCATCAAATAAGTTTAAACTATGTAGAACATTGAGGTCGTTATTTACCCTCGCAACACCAAAATATGCATGCCAAATTTATAAATCATATGATAAAAAGACTTCAATCATTAGAGTCGGGTATTTATGATCACGCCTATTGAAATGCACGTGTTGTGTGTCTTTAGACATTTTGTCCATTCTCAATGTATAATAAATGATCTTGTAGATTTTCGGAAGTCCGTGATTTTTCTTGTGCAATGCATTGTAGTTAGATGTCATTAAAACCGGGTGGGTGTTCTTAAAAAATCTCCTCTAAGTATAAATGTATATATACCCGTTTAGTGAAGGTTTTCCTAAACAATCATTTGCAAATCCTTCACCAAGTTGCTAATTCTTCATCAAATGCACAGGGCGATTTTTTTGCCAATTGGGTTATTGTCGATATGCAATTTCATGAGGTGACTAATACTTAAACGACCCAGAGCATCTGGTCATTGTTTAAAAAAATGGAAGTATTCGGTAAGAGGTTCAACATTGTAACTTGTAATATCATTGACTATTTGCTTAAAAAGTTTTGAACTCATAAGATACACTCGCCTAAAATTTCTCTTTATGTATTTAGGTGGATTGTTTTCGTCGCCAAAATAATCTTCTAATAGTCGTTCCGCAACCTCTCATTCATGTGATATGTTAGTCCTTGTGTGAGGACCCGAACTCTCGGCTTCTTGATTATCGAAAGCTTGAAATTGCTCACAAGTTTAGAATCCACACATACTTATTCGCATCGTCTTGAAAGTAAACATCGTAATGATTGGGATTCATAAGGTTTTATTGAAGGTAATAAAGAGAAGTATTGTTAAGATGTGTAGGTTGAAGTGTGTGTAAAAATTTAGAAGATTTAAGAGGTGTATATAGAATTTTAAAAGGTAAAAAAATGAGTAAAATGAGCTTGATTTTAAAAAACGGTTATGTTAGCCTCCCTCACCGTCTCTTTTTTTAAACCTTTTATCCATTGCAACTTAAAAAAAGCACGTATGGCGTTGGCCAGTGAGTATGGGTCAAAGCCGTATGAAGTGAGGCCCAGTGTCATCTCGTGTTATACATCGGCGTTATAACCAGCCTTATAAGGCCTCACATCGTGTGCTCAAACGATGAAATAACATAAAATAACTCACATCAGCGTTATAGATGTTTGCTTGATGACGAAGCTCTCGGGAATGCAAACTGGATCGAACATCTTCTAATGTAATAGTGTCTTTCCCAATGACAAAGAAGTTGGAGCAGTTAGATGTAAAGACTGCATTTCTTCGCAGTGACCTTGAGGAAGAAATTTATATGAGCCAACCCGAAGGCTTCGTTGTTCAAGGCAAAGAAGACTATGTTTGTAAGCTCTGAAAATCTCTCTATGGTTTGAAACAGTCGCCGAGACAGTGGTACAAGAGATTTGACAGCTTTATGGTAAAGTATGGTTTTAGTAGAAGTTCTTATGATTGTTGCGTCTATCATAAAAAGGCAACGTCTGGATCACTTATCTACTTACTCTTGTACGTTGATGATATGCTCGTAGCGGTTAAAGATATGGAGGAGGTTAAGAAGTTGAAGATTCTCCTCAACACATAATTTGATATGAAAGATTTTGGAGTAGCTCGAAAGATTTTGGGTATAGATATAATTCGAGATCGAAAACATGGTAATCTTTTCTTATCACAGAAAATTTATATCGAGAAGATTATTTCTCATTTTGGCATGAGGTCGGCAAAAAGGGTAAATACTCCTTCCTCGGCTAATTTTTGTTTGTCTACTACTTGTGCACCTCAAACTGAAGCAAAGATAGAGTATATGTCCCGAATACCCCACTAGTGCTGTTGGAACTTTGATGTATGTTATGGTTTGCACTAGGCCATATATAGCTCACGTGATGAGTGTTGTGTCACGATATATGGCTCATCCTAGAAAAGAGCATTGGAATGCGGTGAAACACATTTTTCATTATTTGAAAGGGACATCAGATGTTGGCCTCATTTATGGTGGTGAACGTGAATATTTGGTTGTCGGATACTCATATTCGAATTATGTTGCGGACCTTGATGCTAGAAGGTCCTTAACAGGTTATGTTTTCACTATTAGGAATTTAGTTTTAAGTTGGAAAGCTACCTTACAACCATCGGTTGTTTTATCTACTACGAAAGCCGAATACATGGCTTTAACAAAAGTAGCGAAGAAAGGAATTTGGTTGAAAGGTTTGATTGAAGATCTTGGTTTCTCTCAAGATCAAGCGACCATGTTTTGTGATAGCATTAGTGCTATTTGTTTGGCTAAAGACCAAGTATACCATGACCGGACTAAACACATAGATGTTTGTTATCACTTTATTCGTACTGAAAGAAGAATTAAAGTGAAGAAGATCGGCACTCAAGACAACCATGCTGATGTATTTACTAAACCGGTTCCTTTGAGCAAGTTTCGTCACTGTTTAGATTTGCTCAATGTTGATAATTAGAAGTATGGGGTCACTTAGGAACTAAAGTCAAGGTGGAGATTGTTATATGTTTGACTTGTAGTCCTAATGGTATTTTGGCAATAAGGGTATTTTAGTCATTTTGCTTATGTATCTTAAGATGTAGGAAACTTTTATGTCGGTTCACTTATATACAGAGAGGTCTGATATAGAACTTCTGTACATCAGACTTTGGATAATAAAATACTAGTTCTAGCTTTTGCTCCCTGATGAGGTGTCATTTTATACATTTTTTTGGGGCCATTTAACCCCCTAAATCGTGTGTTTATTCCCAAAATAGGTACTTAATCGTTCCTTTTCAGGTATTTTGCATTTGGAAGAAATACACGTGAACTTGGCTTATTGGAGGAAGAAAAGGACAAGACACGGACATACCACAATTACTCAAGTAATTTCTCCTCAGAAGCTAAAGACGCGTCACAGATTACACGTGACGGCGTCACAACGATATCCAAGACGGCGTCACAAGATCTCAAGACGGCGTCAGATTGTATGACCCAGCCGATTATCTAGATAATTCTTATCACGGCGGCGTAACGATTAAAATGCAGTGATTTTCCTATATATACAAACCCGAAATTAGGGTTTTACGTCGTGTATAATTTAGAAATAAAAAAGAGGGTATGAACCCAAGTTCATTTAGCAGCTGTTTAGGGACGATTTTAGGGCCTCAAAACCCTATTGTACTTCCTTCAATTTATGTTCTAATCAAGTAAGACTTATTTAATCATTCAATATGTCTTGTTGTGTGATTCTTATCTGTTCTTACTTTATCTATAACATGTTTGGCGTAAACCTTATATTGTGTTTATTTATGATTGTAAAGTAACCTAGGATGTGATCTTGTGGTGTTGCTTCTTGTGATGAATATGGCATGTTAGGTCTTAGAAACATCTTTTGTCTGTATCGTTGTTGATTTGTCTGGAAAAAACCATGATTTGTGTAGGAATGGATACCATCGGGGGTAACAGTCTTCGTCTACTTGCCTTTATATGGTTTGATCCACTCTTATATATTTTCAAATGCATTAATTTACTCTTAGAGGCCTTGTAATAGTTTCATACTACCTTACTTGTGCATTGGCCTTAATTCGAAATATTAAATAGACGGCGGGGAGTTCGTGTAGTTACATTCAGATTAGGAAATAATTACAAGATCATCACAAAGTGTGGCAAAGAAAATACACTAAGAGAAACAATCTAGGATAGTAATACATGATTAAATAAACACTGACTTTTATTATATTGTTATCTCCAGTAGTAGTTTGTTTACATTTATTTAATAGCTAAAAAACTACCACCTCTCCAATATATGATTTTACCTGCTTTCATAAAACATTAAAACACAAAAAGAATCTTTCCTCAACCCTTAGAATTATGTTAGACCGTGATCAAGCCTTCCCAACCTATTCCCCTAGAGAACGATAACAACCCCCGAGTCTTGCCTATACTACTACTACAACGGATAGGTACTCTGCCTATGGAGGTGTAAAACTTCGTGTACAAGTCTTACGACGACCGCATCAAGTTTTTGGCGTCGTTGCATCGGGAATAGTTAGGTATTGATCATAGTTTAACTTAGTTCTACTTGCTTGAATCCTTTCAAGTAAGATTTAATTTCCGCATATTAGTTTTCTTGTAGTCTATCTTTTCTTTGTGTGTTTGTTCGTAATTTTCATTGACTATTCCATTCTTCATCATGGAGAGTGCGAATCCATCTTGTTCTACCTCTAATAGGGAGTTTCTTGACCTTAAGAAAAAGGAAGAAATTGAGTCATGGCTAGGGGATAGTAGGATCGTTGACTCATTTGAAGCGGCGAACGAAATTGAATACTTTGATACCTTCCCCACCTTGGAAGAATTAGAATATCACGAGTGGCTTTTGAAATACCCTAAACCATCCTGGGTAAAGGCAAAGATAAGAACCGGAAATTTAAACAACATTAAGATCTCTTGCAAGATAGGTCACTTTCTTAAAAGATAAGCCTACATTGATTTAGAATCACCAATTAATGTTATGTCTAAGCAACATTACAATAAGATCATGAATAAAGGGCTAGAGTCAAGACAAAAATCACCCAACCATAGTAAGAACAACAACTTTATAGGAAGAGTCAAGGGTTTAAAAGTTTTCATAGGAAATTTCACATGACTTTATGATTTTAGAAGACTTGGGCAGCATCATTGACAGTGGGTTAAGTGAAGTAGTCTTGGGACAATCTTTTGCGCATACATCTAAGCTCACTTATGATGAATTGTTAGGGTTAATTAGGTTTGCCCAAAGAGACGACGAGGTTGTATTTAGAATGCCTCAAAGGACAAGAGAATTAGATTTAATATCTCCCTTTGAAAAAGATAAATTTGAGGCATTCTTTATGGAAAACTTGAAGATTAGAAAAAAGGGTTTAAGCATGTCTTTGAAAAGAGAAAAGGATATTACAAAGCTTGCATGAACCTTGGACGCACTTATAAAAGAGATAGGGAAACAATTGAAAAACTCAAAACTAACGACATAAGTATCATCAAGCTTAAGGAGTAATAAGGACTTCAAGTCTAGCTACAAGACTCGTAAATAAAGAAAAGCGCTTTTTGGGAGGCAACCCAATATTTACTTTTCCCGCACATTAGGAGTATCTTGTGTTTATTCTTTTCATTTTATTCTATCATGTTCGAACTCTATCTTGTAATCATGCTTTGTTTGTTTGCAAATTCATCTTATTTGCAATCAAAGGTATTTTACAAACAATAAGTGTAGGGAATTTATCCGGTTTTTAGAACCAAGTTCAAACATGTTAAATAATTTGTTTAGATTAATTCGCGTCAGTTTTGAGTCATATGAGTAAAATTGTCAAATCTCAGGTTTTATGCAGCTATTTGTACATGAACTAACTTATGGAATCGAGTGCAGGAAATTTTTCATCAAAAACAAAAATTTTGTTTTCACAGAACGTGAAGACGGCGTCACGATTTACACGCGACGCCGTCACTACGACACCCGTGACGGGGTTACAAAAACCCTGACGACGTCAAACGCCCAGGTCTAGAAAACTTAAAGTTTTTAATTATTTTTGAAAATAAAACTTGCATAACATTTAAAATATGTATTCTTCTGTTATAAACCTACAAAACCCAATGAGTTTGACAATTCTCTCATCCTATCTTTACTGCTTTATCGAGTCAAACCCTAATTTCATAATTGTATATTATTATATCGCACATTTTATGCTTGGTATAGTTGTCTTTGTCTTTGATTACAGGTTATATTTGACGAGAAGAAGCTTGGAAGTTCTTAGGAAGTTTCATTGGATGATTCTTGGAGGACGATTTAACCAGTTATCGCATGTTTCTTCTCTATTATTAAGCAAACCAGGGGAGTACTAGTTTCTTTTCCTTGTTTTCGTTTCCCTTTATTCGTTCTTACGGGTACTTTTATAGAACATTGGGGACAATGTTCAACTTAAGTGTGGGGGAAAATAAGCCTTAGAAACTATCCTTTCATTTTCCATTTGCTTTGTCCTTGAAATGATGGGTAATATATCAAAACATAGCATAAGAGGTAATTTTTACCTAAATTTAATTTTTTTTATGACACATACTGACGAAAACCGAGTATTAATAGCGTCTCATTGATAGGAATTTATATGACTAGCACAATAACCCTCAAAATTCCACCCAAAAATGTAAGGTTCACCTTTAGATCTTTAGGAATTCGGGTATCTATTATTGATGTCCAAGATAGTTTATACCTTTAGCTTTCTCGAGTTAAGGAGTGAGCAGTCACATGTGTCTATTCTGTCATAACAGATGTGTACGTGTGGTCTTCGTCGCCTTTTCTGGAGCATGAAGATCAGTATTAAATTATATGAGTGTACCGGTAGTGCATTAAATTCTAGAACTTGTTTTTGTGATGCATCCCGATACCGCATAGTAAGTATTACGATTTGCTTGATAAGAGGCATTAGGATTAACCTATGTTTTAAACCTGTAATTGTTATGATGATCACACCGATCATATAACTATCCTACACCCTTGCCATGCACTCATTATTAGTGCATGATACCCTTAGTACAACCCTCCGAGCCTATCCTTTTCACGGTTCTCGTAATTTTTTGGTTAAGCCAGACTACTAATGAAGAACATTGTCACCCTTAAACCAATCATTACACCCAAATAGCCTTAGCCCACCTTGTATGTACTTATTTTTAGTACATTATTGTTTTAACCCAATTTAATTATTGAGTACACGGTTGCTAAGTCCTTATCCTTGTAAATACTATTGTGGGACGATTGGGATTCATGGAAGTATTTATTTTGCGAAAGAATGGGGAAGAAAAGTTAAGTCAATACCCCCATACGTTTGTTAGATGATCTCCATGTTATTTTGATCCACCTCAAATCGAGTCATTAGTTAGATTGTAAATATTGAGTATGTAAAAGCTCAAGTGTAGGTACGTATTATAAACCCAAAGTTATGATGTATTATGTTATTAAAAAAAGATATTGATGTAGAGTTGTGTAGAGTTTGTATATCTTCGTCCAAGTCTTAGCTTAGCAACCAAACCAAAGTGTATTCGTGTAAATAATTAGCTAACCCTTCCACTCTAAATTCACCCAAAGCCACCCAAATGTATCCTATCCATTTCTGTTTCCATTATATGTGATCTTACACCTATACCTACAACCTTTTAAAAGGACCTTTTAGATAGTAATGAATAATGCTTGCACCTAGCGGTGGAGGTTTGATCCTTTACCAAGCCTATGGTAATTTATATGCTATGACAAGTAATGAGTGTTGATTTTCTGTTTCCCCCTTATGTTATAATTTATTATACACCCGAGTAAAAGTGAGAATCCCAAACACTTATGTAAGGTGCTAGTATATACTTTACGTGCTGTTAATTACGAGGTCTAGAAGGTTGTGTTGTAAAATACTTTTAAAGAGTAGGTAAAATGACCCCTCATATTACTATAGTCTAGATAGAAAAGCCTATTTTCTTGAGGACAAGCAAATCCTAAGTGTAAGGGTATTTGATGAGGTGTCATTTTATACACTTTTTCGGGACCGTTTAACCCCCTAAATCGTGTGTTTATCCTAAAATAGGTACTTAATGGTTATTTTTCAGGTATTTTGCATTTGGAAGGCATTTGGAAGAAATACACGTGACTTGGGCTCATTTGGAGAAGAAACAGACAAGACTACAGACCTACACCAACATTGCTCAAGAATTTCTCTTCAGAACGGCGTCACAGATTACACGTGACGCCGTCACAACGATATCTAAGACGGCGTTACAAGATCTCAAGACGGCATCAGATTGTACGACCCAGCTCATTATCTAGAATATTCTTGTCACGACGGCGTCATGATTAAAACGCGACACCATCGCAACGATTTTCCTATAAATACAAATTCAATTTTAAGGTTTTAAGTGTGTAACTTTAGAATAAAAAAAGGGTACGAACCCTAGTTCGTTTAGCAGCTGTTAGGGACGATTTTAGG